>JBAIZZ010000283.1:554005-636211 GCA_037355905.1 Heliconius aoede
CTTCTGTTTTCTTACTCTGCTCTGTGTAAGAGAAGGGTGAAATAAAAAAAATCTAGCCCTATAATATAAATAAGAATAATTGCGACCAAATCCAAGTCATTTACTTTAAATAATCTTCAATATCCTACAATATCGTAGATCTACACCCGCATATATTTAGCAAATGTCTTTATATAATTAATATAGTTAATTAATCACGTAGTCATATTGTACATAGCATATTATTATGTACATAATAATTAACACGTCCGTACGCTAATTTGATAATGCATCCAATTTCCATACAAGCCACCGGATATAGAGATTGTGAGCTTATGTCATCTTTGGATTTTACGACTTAGTGCCGTTTTAAAAAAATTTCGAGGCGCAATGGCGCAAGCGTGCCGTTGCAGACGCGATACGTTGCGGGTTTCCACTCGAGGAAATTAAATATTTTATATTTTCATTTTTCTCGCTCTGATAACTAGACAAAGCGCAGCGTTGAGTTCCACCACTATTTGATGTTTGAAGTTTAAATAGTAGTGTTAAGACAGTCCTTCTCTTTTTCATGGTCAATTTTGGTGATATTGCGTGGTATACGACGGAATTCTTCGCCACATTTTGTTTCTGCCAGAAAGAGAAAATAAAAATATTTGACTGGTTTCACTCCCACAACACAACTCTTTCTGTCTCAACACAACACGGGAGATGTGTGGTGAAACAGAAAGAGAGCCATGCACTAAACAATTAATGTCAATAAGAAGTGGTTAACGAAGTATCTAAACTCAACGCTCTCACTGATTACGCTGTATTTATTATATTTTTTTTGATTTGACGCGTTAAGTTCCGCCACCCACCACCCAATGCCTCCAGAATTCGGCGGAAAGTTTTTTAGGATTAAGTTCCGTCTGCCTACACTGCTGAGTGCGGGATACAGTGTAAATTTCATTTGATTTTATTATTATTTTTTAATTACCGCCATGATTTATCCCGCATTTAGGCCCTGATATGTGCGGTCGGTAAGTAGTTAGGAAGCCAAAGTGGATCTGATAACCTGGTGACTTAGAGATAAGACATTCCGTTCTAATTAAGATAGTTCTCCACTTTCCACCGAATTCTGAAGGCATTGTTTTATAGCAGTAGCGATAAAAAAACATGTCGAGTCACCAGCGATAAAAACAGAACTTGAGTGGCAATCATTTTCACAATCTGTCACATTTATAGTCACACGCTTTTGCCTCTGCGTCACGGCCTCGTCCTCCTCTGTGTGTACACAAAAAAATACCATTTTAATCCACAATAACCAGTCCCAGAACAATACTTATATTACTTTTATTATACACACATTAGACGGTTTCATTTAAAAACAAATGCCACTGTTAGTCCTTACCGCGGCCCGACGGGCGCAATCAAGAACATCGCTTTCCTTCGCGAGGCGTCTTCACGACCAATTAGCTCTGACATCGCGCCGCATAAATTGTTTCAAACGACTCTCGTACAGCCTGTATTACTTAAATGGGGATCAATAGAGAAAATAAGATACTTTTTGTTAAAATTATGTATATTTTAAGTCATTAATGGTGTGAAAAACAGACCTTCAGTTTTTATAGAGAAATCAGTTTCCCAGGTGTTGATTGGCGGAACTCAACACCGCGCTCATATCTCGACACCATAGCGAGAAAATGAAAATAATTTCTAATTAATATAATATTTCATTTCATCTAGTGAGGATCGAACCCAAGATCAACCGCATTTCCAGCCCCTGACTTGATCCGGCCTGACGACGGTAACATACATAATTGAAATACATATATTGAACTCTGAATTCATAATACAAAAACATGTATTTCAAATATAAAACCAAGAAAGAATTTGAAATTCAAAAGCAACTCCAATAAAACGCTAAACTCTTACGATTCTCACAAAGGCGCATTACAGTCGCATCATGATTCAACTAACAATATGAATAAAATAGTAAACAGCGCATAAACGAGCGCAAAGAGCAACTTATGCGGGGTTCCGTATAACTAATTGAATGCAGCTAGAATCTTAATCGTCTAACATATCACGTACGGTTGCGGATGCTGTATCCCCGCATCTTTTACCAATTGGAGATTAGATTGCAGCTTAAATTCGACTTGTATTGTCGAATCATAGATAAATAAACAGTAATAATAGGTCAAGGACAACGTTTTTCTTAGGATTTCCAGCAATTAAATATTTTTATTTCTCCATTGTAGGAAATATAACGTAGCCATGCCTTCCTAATTAATTGGAACTTGGGGGTGCAAGTGTTTTAATGGGATCTCAATTTTCTTTTATAAAACACATAAAGCTATTCATCAAAAGTGCTAAGCAAACTTATACATCAATAACACCATAAGATAGTAAAACTAAAATTCTTGGTAAAAGATAATAAATTAAAGGCAGAAGTAGGTACAGATTTCCGAAAAAAATAGCTCAGTAACGAAGAGGAATGTACAGTTTTGCTCGATTTATGCGTTACGGAACGAAGGTTAATTAGTGAGCCGCCGCCATTCAATAGAATACTTGTTTTGTGCTTTTTAGATAAACTATAGAATGGTTTATAGGTATGTGGCGTAATCTTAGTGGCAAATATCGCGTAATTTAATAGCGGCAATAGTCTGTAACTCGAATGTATGCAGACCAGAAATACGGAGAGCCAAATACTCCAGTCTCTGCATAACTCTTTTGCCTAGTCCACTATCATGACCCTGCACATGCATGCACTCCGGGGATTCTCACGCTTTTTACGTGACCTTTCTTCCAGTCTCCTCAATGCTGTGTTCTTAAAAAATAATCGAGGTCTCCGTTATTTCTCTTACCAATTTTTATTTTTACTCATTCTATTGACGTGCCCGTGGAGGGGTGACCACATGTTTTCATTTGCCTAGTGACTTTAATTCTAATCTACATAATATATTATATAGTTTCAATCTACAGCTAATACTTAGTGGATATTATTTATATATATTATCCCAACTTTACAAATATTTGCAGTTACAGTAATAAATTATCTATTTATCAGGCAAGAGATATTGTTGTGTTCCCAATATGAAAACAATAATTATTTCAAACAATAATATCTCATTTCCAAAAAAATCCTTTAAAAAGTAAAGTAATTCTTAAAAAAGTAAAAAACTAGCTTTCTCTCCTTATCATTAAAAGCGTCGTGAGTAGTAAGCTTTACGCTTAGTATTTTAGTTTTTACCGGCGGCGTCTTAACAAAATTTATTGTTTTTCTTTTTGCTACCGGAACAGGCCGTTTGTTTGTTCATTCACTTTACGTTAAGTCAATACGTTAGTTACTTTTCTAATGCTTTTTTTTTTGTTTTTCAGGTAATTTTGTGGATTTTTCCAGAATTTTTTGTTTGAAATTCTGTAAGTATTCAAAAATTTAATCGAACCATTCCTTAACGCATTTCTTGTACTGCAATGACGACGCTGTACAGTAAAATACTACGTAATAAAAAGCATCATTGAGGAATTACAATGATTGTGGGTTCAATTACCAATAGAATGAAATATACTATATATACTATATACTTTAACTATACTATACTATATACTTTAATTTTCAGTGGCACAGCATCTCAATTCTGGTCAATTTCGATACGTTTATATTATTTTACTTTCCTTTAGCTTTACGCTATATCCCATACATGGGATGGGATAACAAGGTGAGCAGAGTAAACCTGATTAAGTTACTATCTATTCCAATTTTTTGATTAATTCTCAAAACATTAAAATGTTAATCGAACCCACAATCGCCGCGTTTATACATCACAATTTTATTTTAAAACATAACAAAACATTTAATGACTTGGCTAATTCAAAGTAATTTAAAACAGTCAAGTTGATTGATCGCTTCATCACTTAATACACGAGCTTGAATGTGCGACAAATTATAAATAATTATGTGCATACTTTACTTTATAATATTTTAGATGTTTCTATTATCAATAAATCGAATCGACTCGAATCCACAACAATAATGTTGTGGATTCGATTCTTTCTCGGGGATATTCATTATTTTTATTTCCTTGCTCTTGTAAGAAGGAAAAGCATAGCGTTGAGTTCCGACGTACGCATCACATAAATATCTCGAAAATATTTCGAAGCATTGGAAACGGAGTGTGCTAACACAACGTTATATGTGCCACTGACAGCGTGAAGTTACAGAAGATAAAAATATATACCTACTCACATCGTCAAACAGTCAAAACGTTATTCTGTAGGTCGATAGCCCGGAGCGATGCCGCGGCATTGTTAGATTGCGACGGTGTAAAGGCGAATTCATAGTGCGGCTATGTTTTTAAGTTTGTAGCAATTAGATCTTTCAGGGTGTAGTGACTCAGGATCATAGCGTTTGACTGCAAACGCGACGGCTAGGGGTTCGATTTCCACTCGGGTTAATGATTTATTGTTATTTCTCAACACTCAATATCTTAAAGCACTAGACCCCCTACCCTGTTATATAATGGAAACAATTTAAAGCTAACAAAAAAATGACTTGTACTTTATCCTCAAAATATCCGGTCTTATATATAACGAACTTTACCGGTCATCGTAGTTATGTCAACTTCGGCCCTGAGGCCACGCTGCACTTTCGCAATGAAAAAATTTAGTTGTTCAAAAAAGGGCAAAATTGTCAGATAAAACATTTGAAAAAAAAGTACGACGTCCTTTTTTTGATTATGTTTTTTCAGGCTGTGAGTTTAAAGCTTTCCTTGTTATTTTGTTTATTCTTTTTTGTTTAATATTGAATATTCTTTTTTCGACATCCGTCAAATAAGAGACAGTACATCACTCCATCACTCTGAATCCATTGTACTGTATGTAGACACTGAGTGTTGGAAGCAGGGCTCAAAATACACAGCACATAATCTAAAGTAGATTTACTTCTATTTTTTATTATCCTCATATATACGTTCAGCTAAACACTTTGTTTCGACTAATTCTATAAGGAAAACATCTACATTTTAAATAAGATTTTCAAACCCACATTTATTGTATCCGGTCATTTCCACTGAGTCAACTGCAAGTTATATCAATTTCCAATTAACACAGCACAGTCGTATAATATTATATGCAAGATGCAACATTTATCTACAAAAATTTTAACATGTCGGGATATGAACTTGTAGCTCTAGCAGTCACTAATAAAAGGTTGTTTTTTATTCTTGAGTATTTTTTTGCTTCGCGCTGTATCCCGCTCGTTAACACAGCGAAAAAATTAAAAAATGTAATATTTCATTACTCCGAGTAGGAATCAAACCCATAACCGTCGCGTTTACAGTTGCACGCTGATATTTTTGCACCACAGCCTCGAGAGTTCAATAATACTTTAAATTTAAAAAATATATATTTAGAAAATAAAGGTCACATAAAAAGTGAATGTATTCGAAGATCGACGAATAGCAGGTGCGAAAAATGTCTCGGTTCCAATTTCATAAGTTTTTCTTACTGAGTACGCGATTTGTTATTGAGTGTCATAGATATTCGTCTATTGAATTGGTTTTCTTGCCACTGTTTTTGGTCATACTTTGAATAGCTTAAGAGTGATTCCTCTCTCTATATAAGATACGGTGGAGGTACGGTTATATATATATACATATGTATATATATATTTAAGAATGATCTTTTATGATAATTATTTTTTACAATATTTATAATCCTGAGAGTAGTGCACAATGCCTCAAAAATTGGGCGAAAAGTTGGCAATGGAGTGTCTTGACAATAAAATTACTTTAAAACAAATTACTTTAAGGTTAAGATAAAAAAAGCAGTTTCTTGCATTTCTCGAAGAGCAGAGCATACAAAGGTCTGGTAACATAATTGGTTCCCTTCTTCCGACGTATTACCGACACATTGAGGAACCCAACGCCGTGATTTATCTACAAGACAGTAAGAAAATAGAATTTAACTAAAGCAATAAAATTAAATTCTCAATATATCAACATTAATATCTCACTACTGTTAAAAATGATATTTTTCGTAGGCAACAATAAATTAATAAAATTGTAACATTATTACAGAGGCATTCGCATTCATGAAAAAATAATTTGATTAAAATATACGCGTATAGGCTTCAGCTAGCTGATAATATGAGATTTAAAAGGCATAAAGAAATCTCATTGTGCAAGTGGAAATCAATGGATGAATTTTTTAATTATATATTTTTTTCAATTTTAATTTTTTTCGCGTAGGTAAGTAGGCAGAAGGTCTATGTCACTCTGTTCTTTACTTTTCTGTTGAATTTGAAACCTTGTGTGACAACTCGAGTAAGAGTAGCAATTGAATCTTATTTGGAATAAAATTATTTCACTTTAAGCCATTGAGCTTATAACCAAGCGCTATCTCACTGCTCCATGAAAGTTCTAATTGATTATAAATAAAAAAATGTATATGGACAAGAGTGATTTTTAAAAGCTCTATACTAGTGCGGTGTGATGTGTTTGATAAGCTAAAACTTTTTTATTTCATTTGGAGCAGTATGTAACTGTTATCATAATACAGGTATTTTGTCTGTCTGTCAACTTTTATAAAATACCTATTTTATATAAAAATTGTTAATAATGTTAAATACAAGCCCAAATAATTTCTAAAATATTTAGATTTTAATAAAAAATATTTTATACCTCTAATTAAGCGACAAAAAAACAACTACTTTATCTACATATATAATAATAAGAAAACACAAACTTGCATGTACTTATATAAATTTACCAGAATGTCTTTAGTATTTACAGGCAAGTCAGTATGTACGTGTATTCTAACATAAAAGCAATAATGAATACAAATATTTACATGACATTAAAAATATAGAATAATAGAAAGAACATAACTCAAATATTTAGATACAACAAAAATAAATCTACTGAAACCAACAGATAAATCCCAAAGGGAAAAGCCAGTCATCGCTTAACGAGCTTCGATTAAAAAGAGTTCAAAACGAAACGAAAACGACGAAAAAGCTAAATTTTTCATACTCTACAATAATGGTAGAGTTTCGTTATAATATTTTTAGAATTTTATACATATTTATTAATATTGGCATGTTAATATTGAAAGTTTGTTGTAAATTTATAAAAGGAATTCAGAATAAAAATATATTGAAATGAAATTAATTAAAATCGTTGTACGTGAAAATGCAAGATAAATTAGATGTTTTATAAAATATTTATCAGGTCATGTCATCGTTATGTGAACGAGGACTGAAATATTATATTAACACCTTTAATACAATATTTATTTATTTCCTTACTTCTACTTACTCTAAAACCACTTTGCTCTTCATCTACAAATTATTTACGAAATATTGCTATCATACATGAAATTTAAAAGGCCGTCATAGCGCAACGGCACAACGTTTCACAGTGAATCACGATTTTCTTTCAATTCCTCCAAATGGTATCAAAACAAAAACACTGCCTTGAGTTCCGCCATTCAATACCTGATATCTTGAAAATTGGTCGGAAAGTTGGAATATGGAGTTTCTTGACACTAAATTTAATTTCCCTTGCTATTAACTGAACTGAAACTAAAAAGTACATTCGAAATTTAAGTCTTTAATCAAAGAACAAAAATATCTAGAATAACTGACAAAAAAAGGAGAACTACAATTCTATTCTAAGCATTAGATAAATTCTCCAAGAGTTCAACACAAAAGGCGATAAAGACGTTGATTCAGACGTTTGTTTATTTAACATACGTCGAGCCAAGGTCGTATCCCTAAGATAAATTCTTACCCTATTTCGTTGAGTATACAGTATAATAATAGAGGAAGTACATTAAAACTTAAATATATATAGTGATAATAATAATAAATGAATTTTCGTATCGGAAATTGTATTATTTGTTTTAGAAAACCATATTAAAAGACAAAGCGTAGCGATCAGTTTAATCACTCTGGGAAGGAGAACAGAGTGTTTTAGTAATAGAAGTCCTTTGCCTACCCTGCAGGCAGCAGGACACAGCATGATGGAAAAAAATTACCGTAGTCTTTTATTCGCTTATACATATTTATAAACGACTGACATCAATCTTTAATTGAGATTCAATATTCTACACCTGTGAAGTGTTATAGACGTTACACTCCTACTAAACGGAATTTTATAAGATTTCCATATTTTCCTATGGATTGTATAATGCTTACCGACTCCTATATAAAGCCGGTAGTAAAATAAGCTAATGTAGGTACAAAAAATGTATTGACTAATTTATTTTTGGCAAGAATATGTCCAATACTCTTATATTTTCTGTTATTTACAAAATATAAACAGACAATATTTTCATCCAAAAATTATAACTTCAATCGAAACTTTAATCCCGTACCAATACCCAAATGAAATGAATCAAGTCAAGTTTCAGTAATCTCGCATCTCATTCAAATTCGAGCTAAATTAAGATTTCACGAAGATAATCTTAACATCTTTATTGAATTCGGCCCCCTTGGATTTCGTCTTCAATCAACAGGCCCCAGTAGTTTGCTTCTAACCCTTCATTGTCTTTGACTGTGTTAGTTCGCGGTGGATGCACAAAGTCGTGTCTAACACATTAACACTTTTCAAGTATTTGATAAATATTTACTTAATGGCAACTTATTTTGTGTACTTTCTAGGAGTAAATTTTAAAAGATTTTAGTAAAATTTAAAGGACTTACCTTTAAAATATTTTTAATCTTAAGGATTAGTTTGTTTATTTTTTTTTTATTAGTATCTTGCATACATCAGTGCAAACAGAGCTAACCAAAAATCGAAAATTGGACTTTAAAAAGGGGAACGGAAAATTTGAACACTCGCACCACAGGTCGTGAAGGTGTAGCTTAGAAAAATTAAGATGCCATTTAAAAGCATCTCATATGATGGTTCCATTGCTTGAACTTTAAGATAGCGTATATATCCGAGACAGTATATATTTGTGTCGAATAATGTTACATACAACTTACAAAATCTCCTCTACCTTACCCAAACTCTTTATCAGCTATAATGTTAGCGATAGTGAATCTTCTGTAAAGAACGATAATAACTGTAAAGTGAAGTCACTAGTCGTGTAACCTATCGATCAAAATCATCCCTATTTAACCCGCACCTCTGAGCCAATGACGCGTGTTGAATAGTTGAATAGAATATTTGGTCCATTACACGAACTAACGTGTTCAGGCAGACCCATGGGGTCCTTGCCCAATCAATCATCGATATCAGTTTCAAAGCTTATTTATTTATGTACAGTATGAGTATGTACAATACATACATCAGGGACACAGGATTTACATAAACGTTGTCTGTGTTACCACCATGGCTAATTGGGTTCTGTCTAACTAAGTGTGTTCGTTACGGGTTCAAGTCTTAATGGTTATTATATTTTACCTCTCTAATCAGATCAAGATTTTAATAGTGATTGTGATGGGATTGTAAGAGCAAGAATTGCTAGTAGGACATTTATTGTACTAGGCTTCCGATACCAGGTCTGATGAAAACAAGCTTTAATACAAGAATACTTAACACATAAAAACATATTTAAGTAATAAAAAATGACATAGAAAATTACAAGGCCCAGCTAACATTAACCGCTATCCTGCTCGAAGGACCATGTTCCATTATGTTCTAGATTCCAAGATGGTCATGATAACGTTATTATCAGCAGCGCAATAAATCACCTCGCTGTCATGCCGGAGAATTCCGATTTTCGATCAGCTAAATCTCAATTTGTGTCCTGGAAAATATGATGTATTTTAAAGCGAAACTATGAAATTTAAAAAATATATTTTTAACATTTTATAATTTTTATTAAGAATGTCATGCTTAGTTATTTTTCAATGAATTTAATTATATGAATTGAATATGTAAGATGATGAAATTCGCTTTAGTGTGACTATTTATATTAACAGAAATAATTATAGTTGTGATATTCTCTGTATACTCGTGTATATAAAACGAGATGTTCCCACTGAGTGAGGTAAAACGCAAGCACAGCCCTAATCGCTGATGGTAGAAACGTGAAATTTGGATAGACGTTTATTTTGGCCGTCGTGGCGCAGTGGCACAAGGCTGTGACTGTAACGCGACTGGTTGTGGGTTCGATTCCTACTTGAGAAAATGATATATTTATTTAAATTTCTTCACTCTGGCTTCAAAGCAAAGCGCGATGAGTTCTGTCACTCAACACACAAAGCCTCCAGATTCAGCGGAAAGTAAATAATTAATATTAGGGAATCGAAACCACAACCGTCGCGCTTACGCTACGCCACCACGGTTTAAGGGGGCTTTTAAACTCATAAGGCATCAAGACTAGCTGTATCTATGTCTTATTTTCCCGTTAATCCTGCTAGTCAAATAATGGAGAAATCATCAATTTCTCCACACGAAAATGTAAAGCTTTACCTTATTACCAAAGTAAAATGAAAGTATTAATAAATAATCATTCATTTCCGACCACCGACCGACATTACCGACTCGGGGTATCGAACCCATAACCGTAGCGTTTACAGTCACACGTTTGTGCCAATACTCCCCGACTGCGTCAGTATGGATACACAAGGTAACAAAATATTACATTGAAAGCAAATTTTTACACAAAAATAAAACACAATACGCACTTATTACCGAACGTCTTGTGTGGCCGGATGCGGATGCGGGGCTTTTATCGCCACCGTCGTTGTTTTGTCGAATGACGCGTCATTGTCAGCCCGGATTGACAGTGGCTGGTGATTGTTTGACAAATTGATTACTTATTACCTATTTTCGGTTGATATTTTAGTATTTTAGATTGTTTTTGTTTCTTTTTTTTTCTTTGTATCTGAGCAAGGCATGCAGTGAGCACTTAGTGTCAAAACACTTTGCTCTTCGCTTTCAGCCCATTTATTAAGACATTGCGTGAAACTCAACGCAAACAATTGAAATAAAATCTTATTTTTAAAGGTTCATGCTGTATTCCGCACACAGCAGGTTAGGCACAGAGATCTCAGTGCTAAGACACTCCGTTGCCCAATTTTCGTCGAATTCTGGAGGTATTGTGTGTTTAGTGTTGTAACTCAACGTCACACTTTTGCAGCGAAAAATTGAAAAAAATTATATTTAAATTACTCGAGTGAGTATCGAACTCACAACCTGTCGCATTTGCAGTCTACGTACTAGTGTCGAGCTGGCCTCTTAAATATAATTGTTCTTCCAAATTGAAATCAAACCTATAACCATTTACAATGAAACGACGTCCTCAATAGTGTTAGAATCTATTCCACCACCATTTGTCTCATATCCAAGCTACGAGTATATGATGCATGAATTAAGCCTACGTTTAAGTTACAGTCGTGCTCCCAACTTTCTAATTAAGTTTTGCAACTCTTGAGTTAACATTTAGAGAAGTTGATTAAGTTTGACTGGATTCTGTGGAATTTATTGTTTTTTTTTTGTTTACTGTCTGTGTCTTGTGCTAATATGTAACTTTACATATATTTGTGCGTAGTTTTTTTAGAAGGTTTATACTACAGAGTCAGAGGGAACCTGAGAACCTAGTGTTAAGGCACTCCGTTCCCATTAAGACACTTCCGTTCCCCATGTTCTGCCGCATTGTTGAAGCATTGAAGGTCGAGTGACGGAATTAGACGCCAAGCTTTGTCTCGGAACTGAAAATATTAAATATTTAATTTCCTCGAGTAGAAATTGGACGCACCACCTGTGACTTAAACAGTCGCATACATATGTCCGCAGGGGCAGACACGACTGGTGTCAAATCTCGTCCTGACCTTGCATATATTCTCGTACATATAAATAAAGATGATGTCTAGCTAAAGCTGTTGTTTGTGATAATTAAAATTGCACTCAAGGGAATATTTTTATTCATAATATATAATTTCATAGGTCCGTCATAGGGGGTCGTAATGCGACAGGTCACGGGTTTGATCGCCACTCGGGAAATATCGAAGCAAAGTGCGGTGCTAAGTTCCGCCACACAACACGTAATGCCTCCAGAATTCGGTGGAAAGCAGGAAACGAAAGTGTCTTATTGGGTACATAGTAGCTTAATACTAGGTTCACATGTTCCCTCTGCCTGACTTTGTAAGTGATGGAAACACCGTGAAGCTAATGCATTTCAATTTGGAAACCAAATCTAAAAACCTAACCTTGACCCAAAAAGCAACCTCCAAAGCCAAGGTTCT
This sequence comes from Heliconius aoede, assembly GCA_037355905.1. Classification (NCBI taxonomy): domain Eukaryota; kingdom Metazoa; phylum Arthropoda; class Insecta; order Lepidoptera; family Nymphalidae; genus Heliconius; species Heliconius aoede. The sequence continues at coordinate 566,166 of JBAIZZ010000283.1, forward strand.
AGCCAATTTGGGTTCTCGCGTGACGTCACAAGGGAAATCAAAGTCTGCCTGCGATGGATATTTATGGTGCACTGTCAGGGGTCGATCGACGTGGGGGGTGAGCTAAGGGGCATTAAAGTTTTTGTTGGAAGTCTTGGTGACACGTACAGAATTTAAACGAATTCTCACTGATAATTGGGAGTTTCTGAAATCTACGTGTATAAAATGTATCTACTGTTTATTTGGCGTTGTTTTGTGTGTAAAGATGTTGGTATTTTGTACCTCATTTATTATAGTTTCACGCTGTATTCTTGTAAGCAAGTTATGCAGAGAAATCCTAGAATTAGGAGAATTCTAATGTTTAATTTTTTTCAATACATTTATAACAAATTTTCCGTTTAAATAAACTAAACGTGTCATATAAAATCTTACAATTTTGCAAGAATAAAAAAGAAAATTAACTTATCTTTCTGCAAGGCTTACAACGACTTCTATGTAAAGCTTGAAAGGGGGTCAAATATCAGGGGCATCAACGTTTGACTTAGATGCTATACTACCCTTCTTTCCAAATTTCTTACACCTTGTGAATTTTGATTAATATCATATAAAATATCAGGGAGGGCCGATGGAACCTAGTGCAGGCAGTCGGTACCCCAAAGTTCTCTAGGAACTGCATGTTGAGTCACCACTCAACTCAACGCTGCACTTTGCCTTGTTACACACCTTAGTTCCTTGCACATCTGTAGCCTTGTTTACCTCATATCATTGAAATTAAGCCTAATATAACTCAACCAAAAAATATAAGAGTAAAAACAAACACATATAATACTCTTATATTGTAAGCAAACATATTATCCAAACAAAAGCAAACCAGAAACAAAAGCCAAAGTAATATAAAATATGTTTTTTTATGAACAACACCAAATACAAAAATCTGTTTAACTATTCATGACCAAAAACCAAGAAACCTCTCTCTCATCGCCATATTGATTTTGGGACTTACGCCCTGTTGCATAATGGGATCCACTGAATATTGTATATATCATCGATTGTAAATGTGATTGTACTTTATTTTGTGAATTTCTTTAGCTTTATAGTGTATTCCTTATATATCTGGATAGACAGAAGGAACCTGGTGTTAAGACTTATGTTTCCTTTAGTTTTTGATCGAGGAATACGGTTTCAGGATTTTGCCTCGATATAATTATATTAATTATAGTGTAGTGTTATCTCTTATTTATCTCTTCATGCGTAGTTTCAATATAGATGGAAAGTCACGAACTAAATTAAGTAAATAATATAACACTAAATTGTACGCCTAACAATTAAAGATGGGAGACGACTAAACGTAAGAAATATTTTTGTTTATTTCATTTTGAAATTAGCACAGCGGCTGCAAAAGCGACGTTGTAGCTGGTTCTATTCTCACACGGATTTTTTATTTTCATTTCTTGATTTGAAGTTGAAGTTGTATTGAAATTCCGCCATTCAACACACAACGTCTCGAAACTTGAACGCAAAGTGAGGAACCGAGTACCTTGACAATAGGTACCCTCTGTTTACCCTGGTTGACGTAGCAATATAAAAATAAATAAGATTAATGACTTTTTCTGGATATTATACAAAACATGACAAAAAATATTTTTTTAATAACTATAGTTTCATATATAAAACCATTATTAGAAAACTTATTAGATTACTATAAAACAAAAATAGAGAATTATAAATTTCTATTTCTAATAAGATTTTTATTTTTCCAACGGTATCATTATAAATTATAAACAAACCCAGTTATGAACAAAAAGAAAAGCGCTTAAACTAAACAAACTTCTGTATTTCAATAGCAAAGTAAATTTTTAAATACTAAAATGGATTAAAAAAATACATTTTTAAAAAAGTCCGCATTTAATTCTTTTGAAACGCACTAACGTCTCGAGCATGCCCCAAGTGGCTGTGGAGACTCGACAATTCTTACGTTTCCTTAACCGCTAGTGTTTTATTTTAATTTTCATTTCTTGAAGGCTTTCTTAGTTTACTTTGGCTGGACTTGTCAAAAATAAGATAATATAATAAAAGAGATTCATTTCAACAATTTTCAAAACATTCAAAAGTGTTCTTTACTAAAGATATTGATAGTTTTTTGTTTTTTTAGAGATGTTTTATTAAATTAAAATTTGAACATATCAGGATTTTTACCTGCGCCTCTTGAAAACGTCCAAGTTTTCTAAGAGGCGCAGCACTGGCCACTTATCCATACGCCTTATCTTGATGTGCGGGTTCATATACCACAACGTTCACATTTCTTTTCACATACTTTTTTTTTCTAAAACAGTAATTTAATATTTTCATGCTGTATACTGCATAAAGTAGGATAAATTAAGACACTCCATTCCCCACTCTCTGGCGAAAAGTGTCTTAACACTAGGTACCCTCTACCGGGTGGGTTAGGTACCTGTAGGTGTACCTGCTGTGTGCATGATACATGTTATTATGTTAGTTCCACTACTCAGTACGTAATATCTCGAAATTTGGGCTGTGCGTGGACAGAAGAGTGTTTTAACACTAAGTTCCCACTGTTTTCCTTGCTTTATATGTGATATAGCATGAAATAAAATAAATAGTGTATATTCTACAACCATATAAAACGCCATCCCGTGTAATCACGCCAAAGATCGCCAAGGGTGTAGGCGTCGCTGAAACAATGAAAACTCATAAATCAAAGTGCCTAATAAACGGACAATCGTATAGCTTAGACTTTTTATGAATAAAGATACAAAAATGTAATTATAAACTTTTTCTAGTAGACGCTTGCGCTTGTGTTGTTTACGTGTATTTGTATTTTGGAAGTAAGAAATTTGTGACAAATCACTCTATCTCTCACACTTAATAAGTTTTTAAATTATATTTGTTGAGGAACGGTGAAAAAATACTAATATATAATATAAAAACACTAGTATAAGCATATTATAGTCGTACATTTCTAATATATTTTTTTCATTATCTTAAGTCTGGAAGACTACTTCTCGACGTAGCTGGCTGGCATTTAGACAATGACTTGTTTTCATTTCTCTGCTGTGGTTACATGAAACACAGCTATGTTTCGCTACTCAACCCGAATAATCAGGAAATCGATCGAAAAGCAGAAATGGAGTGTTTTGACGTTACTAAATTTAAAGCATATTTGCCATAAAAATATTCAGTTTCCAAACGTGTTGTAAAAAGCTTCAGGTATCCTGAATACCTATTGCTAAACGGTTCCCCAATATTAAAATGAGAAATTTTTCGAGTGGGAATCAAACCCACGACAGTTTTATTTTTAGTCAGATGCGTTGTACTGACGATCCAAAATAAATAAATATATTTTTAGTAACAACATTAGCAACTAAAAGACACAGAAGCTTATTCCATAGATGTGCCGCTTCCTCGCCAAAGACTTTAAATGTGAGGTATTAAAAAAAAATCGACTCTAAGGAAGTGTATCTTACTTTTAGCTAGTGATGTATGGATGTAGATAATACATATGAAAATATTGTTGTTTATTTATTAAGCTATCATAACATTTGTGGTATCAATATAATCTCATTTAAATTATTTAAACGCGTAAAATACGCAATGTTTCGAAAATTGGGTGCAATATGAATTGTCTTAATATTTGATTCCCTCAGACAGAAAAAAAACAGCTTTTTTTATAATAATGAAAACGAAGAACAATTTGTATTATCACTACCCTATTATTAAACTATAACCTACACAGTAATATGTGAATTGTATGTATAATAAATGATAGTATAAAAAATATCACTAAGTTTTGTCCACAAAATCTCACTATCGCATCACTAACACTGGGAAAGAAGAGGATATAATGTACTACTTCCAAACATTAAGGCAAAGTTTGCCTACACGCGGACAAATGACAGCGGGCCTGAGGCAGAGACTGCTATATTAGAAGCCTTAAGATGAGAAAAATAGCAACTTTTACTTACAGTTTTTAAGGATCCAAGTCAGACACTTTTGGAGACGATATAATATCAATATTTTCTAATGATTTTTCTTATAAGAAAATTTTATATCCATTTGAAGAAAGCTTTAGGCCATTGTGGCACATTAAAAATGTGTACGATTATAAAAATATTGGGAGTGGATTTGATCGATGTGTAAAACAAATATTGTTAAGATATAAGGATGTAGGTTGATGACGGTCCTTAACAGACAGAACATGATACTACGAGAATATAGTTTTTCGAACTACCGTTGACAGTGAAATAAAATATTAAATATTAGCTATCATTATAAATTATTATTAATTGTTTGCTCATGCAACACAGAAAAGGATAAAGAGCGACGTTAAGTTCCGCTACTCATCGAAAATTAATTTTTCCATAGGTCATGGTGTTCATTATCAATAGATTCCCTGCCTATCGTTAAATATATTTAAAAAAACTAACAATAAAAATAACTATTTATCATAATAAAAATTTATGTTTTAATACGCCTAAGCTCGTAACACAAATAGGTACACAGTGATGTTTCACGCGATACCGTGAGAAAGAAACGCCGTCGACATTTGCTCGAGACATTTTAAACCCACAAATTCTGAACACTGAACTGAAGAACTAAAAAGAGATTTATGGTAAAACTAAAAGGCGTTAGCAGCTTCTTTTTTTATATAGTTTTTTTAGCTTCACGCTGTACCCTGCACATAGCAAGGTAGGCAAAGGGAACCTCTGCCAGGTTCCCTGCACTCAACACACTCCGTTCCTATTACGACAATTTAGTTCCTCATTTTTTGCCAAATTCTGGAGATGTTGCGTGATGCGTGGCGGATTAAAACGCCGCGCTTCGCCTGATTACCGAGCTACATATATACACAAACACAGAATTTTTTCAAAATAGGAAAACAGTAGCTTCTAGGTATTTTCTTTTTCCGTAGCTTTTTTCATATATTCTATTAACATGTTTTTTTGTGGGTTTCATTAGTAAATAAATAAATATAAAATAAATATAAAACTAATAATAAAGTAGTATATTGTTAAATGTAAATGCTAGGTCTGTCGCTACAAAATATAGATCAAATTGACCATCATAATATTAAAGAAATAATTTAAAATCCAAGCCTATACCTGGATCAAACAAACGCTCACGTAAAAGTGTTTGTGAGAGGCGCTAGGTATGGACGCAGGATTATTACACCAATCTAAATAAGCCTGGCGTGAAAATACAGCTTATTTTTAATAGCTTAACTTTCAATTTTGTTATTTTTTTAATTGTTTCAGTTATTGCAATTTGAAATATTTCTAAGTGTTATGCCATCAAATATGAATAAAACGGGGTTTGAACCTGCCGTCCGTTTCTAAGAGGTGCGGATTCAAATCCATATTTTTACAGTGTAAAAAAACTTCTGTGTATAAAAAAGCAAGGTGAACTAGTCCTAGTCTCACTTTTCTATGTTTTTTAGATATTGCGTTCTAGACGGTGAACAAGTGGATTTATTGATAAATCTTCTCCTAGGGTTAATATGGAACAAGAGACACGAGATTTTACATCCACAGATTGAAACATGGTTTGTGTAGACACAAAGTATACACAAGCCATGTTTCAACTTTTCTGTGGAAGTAACCTAATATTAAGTTCGTCCGTCTGTCAGCTGTTGCATGTACATAATTATATGCTGCTTATATAATTACAAATGTCCAGTACTAATAACGTGTAACGGTGTATTAAACTGATTTCCGTTTAATTATTTATAGTACTAATGACACAGCGGTAAATGTGTTTTGTGTAGACTAATGTATGAGGTACGTATGAAATTCAAGACTTCGGGTATATGACATTTTAGTTTTAAGTAGGGATATCTATTACAAATTAATAACATTAATTCTCAGCTGGCACTCTTTGAGAGCTCTAGATAAATTACAGAAAAAAAAATTGAATCTTCATTAATAAAACAGCAGAAAGAAAGAAAAGGAGAGTTTTTTTTTTAAATAAAAAGGAGTGTATGAAAATATTAAATATTACATTTACTCAGGTGGGAATCGAATCTACAACCGCATCGCGTTTGCAATCGCATCGTCTTTTTGACGAAATCGAAATAACTTTAACACGTAAGTGTAATACGAGAGTAAACAAACGTACATAGTACGTAAACATAAAAAGCAACTTCACTTCTCCATTCCCCACTTTCTGCCAAATTCTGGAGGCATTATGTGTTGAGTGGCAGAGTTCAACGCCGCGCTTTGTCTCGACATCAGACGCAAGAAATGGAAATATAAACGTAAATAAATATTTGACTTCCTGGAGTGCGAATCGAACCCACAACCGTCGCGTTACAGTCACACCCTTATGCCGTTGCGCCACGACAGCCTCAGAAAATAAAACCGTTCCCAAAATTTCTTATTTACAAACCCACAAGCATCATATTAACTCTTACACTTGTAATCTATGTGACATACGCGTTAATACATGGATACGCACGAGTATGGATGAAATAAAAGTATAGTCGTCCGACACCGGCTTACAGTACGGCTTCGGCTAGACAGTTAATTGTCATAAGGGGTGTATATATATATATATATATATATATATATATATATATATATTACTTCTCCTAATACTCATTGTATTGGTGAGGAAAAATTTACATGTTTTCTTTTCTATACGCTTTTGAAGTTTTCTCACTTTGTTTCTGCATGATAGGATCTGGTAGGCTTACTTAAATCAGTGTTCAGACTCTTCGTTATTCCTTTGTTATTTTTAAATAATTCTTAGAGTGAGAATCGAATCCACCACCATCGCTATAAAAACGTTAGAAGTGTAATATTTAACACATAACAGCTTATGGTGGTTTTAATAAAGGGTATACGAGTTTCATTCTTATTTTCTATTATGAATGAATTACTAAAATGCCTGGAAGCTATAGAAGATTGGCAATCAAAGCGACCAAGCTCGAGTAGCTCTTCAGCGTTATTATTATTTCTAAGTCTATCTTTTTTATTACACAGTTATTTACGTATATTTTTTTAATTTTATGTTTTATATATTTTTTTCTTACATATTATTATATATGTTGTAACATATGTTTATATGTATTTCTTATCGTAACATTTTTTTAAGATAATTTTGAGGCTGTCACAAAAAGTGCGCGGAGAGTGAACAATGGAATTCGTTCTCTCAAATTATAGAGAGTCACTAGATTCTTAATAATTTGAGAAAAATCGTACACATGCTTTTTTAATGTTATTAAGAATTTCTCTATCTTTATCGATGGCTTAAACTGCCAATGTGATGGCTTAAAGTGCGGCAATCCGCACAATATTAATAATAAAAATAATATTAATTTAAATTTTAATTAAAAATGAATTTAGCATTATTATAAAATAGATATATTATATATTTTTTAAAATATTCGACACGATATAAAGATAGCGCAGTGGCACAAGGGTGTGACTATAACGCGACGATTGTGAGTTCGATTCCCACTCGAGAATGTTCAATATTTATTTACGTTTATATTTCCATTTTCTTCGGTCTGGTGAGGCAAAGCGCGGCGTTGAGATCTGCCACTCAACACGCAATGTCTCCAGAATTCGACAGAAAGTGGGGAACGGAGTGTCTTAACACTAGGTTCCCTCTGCCTACCCTGCTGTGTGCGGGATACAGCGTGAAGCTGAAATAAAAATATTTTGAACGATATCTTTGCAAAAAAAAACTTATCGTTATCATTTGTAGTTCCAGTTTAAAACAGAAATTCAAATCCTCCTTCCAAACACTGGAGGCCTACAAAATACAACACTATGGAAATATAGCAAACACAAAGTTATAGACGCTAAGCCCCGGTACATCACTAGTACTTTAACCAGTATATTTTGAACTCTGCACCGATGTAGTACATAGGCGGGCCAGAGTCCATTTTGTAATGACGATGACGGCGCAAACGTTTCGTAGTGTTAATCGATATGGCTGTGCATCTGAATATAAATTGTGTTTAAGTGACTTAGTGACTTACATGGAGGCTGTTTTTGACAAATACTGGTTTATTGAAGCATAATTTTTCTTTCCTACATAGAATCAAGTCTGTTTCTCATTACCAGGGTCTGCTTTCCGATAAAATCCATTTTGCTCCGTCTTCGACATCCTCAGTGCTTTGTGTATTAGCTGTCTTGTTCTGCATCACGACATCTAGACATTGCTTCCTTGGACTTCCGGGGGGTCTAACTCCATACGCAAATATAAGAAGGGATTCTTTTTAAATCATTTTCATTTTCAATCAATGCAAGATTTCTGTTTTATGAAATATACGTATAATGTCTGTCGTAGCGCATATCTAAGCATATATAAGCGTGACGTTTATAGGTTCAATTCTCATTCGAAGGAGTGAATTGTTTTATTTTTCTTTGCTTTGGTAACAAGCAATTTGCCAATCAATACTTAATATATAAAAAGTTGGGTCATCACGAGAGTATCTTGACATTAGGCCCTTCCGCTTACTTTGCTATTTTGCGGGATACAAAATGAAGATATTTTTTTTCATCAATTTCAAAACTTTAAATTGCTTTTGTATTTTAGAAAAGAATTGAAACAAAAAACCGTAATAACAAGTTAACTGTGAGGATTATAAATGATTCACAAACATAAATTCATATCTACAGGAGTACAGTCCGTACAAGGTACCTTCTATAAATTCAAATATAAACCTCCAAAAGCGCTGTATTAGTATAGAAATTCTAAAATATACGATAAATTTTCATGATTACATTGAACATGTTGATACTGGGAGCTATTGTAAAATGTGCCCTAGATTTGGTGGATGTTAGAATATACATGATTTAATAACATCTTTGTTATTATATTAAATGAAAGTCTGTTTCATTAGAATTAATATTAATATTCATTTGGCTCTTCATTTATAATATATATGTTAATTTTTATACTTAGTCCCTTAGATTATCTCGCTAGAGCTAAAAAGTAAAGATGTGTTTTTGGAATTGGTGTTATAAACGCGACGCTTGTAGGTTCGATTCCAACTAAATTTCTTGCAAATTGCGTGAAAGCATTTATTACAGAAATTACTTTTGAACTAAGCCATAAGAGCACGGGCAAAGCCATGTGGCAAAGCTTTACGCAATATCCTTTAATAGAATCTGCTGTTAAAACACTCCGTCACAGCAGAAAAATGCCTGTGCCTCATTACCAGAGCAATAAAGTCACAATCACACTTAGAGTCGCACACTTGTACCTCTGCCCCAGTAACTTAATAAATACTTGTAAAATACAAATAATAAAAAACCCAATGATTACATCTAACGACCACAATAGTACGAAACGCGTCAAAGGAAAATACAAGAGTAAAATGTTGTAGTCTCATAACAATTATTTAGATGTATTCCCAAAATACACCCATTTATATAACAATGTGCCGGCGCAATCTAAGTTTGCTGTACACTCCATTCCGCACTTCCGCCAATTTTAGTAATACAATAGACTCTACGAGACTTTATTTCAATATTTTATTTTATTCTTTTACTTCTTTGTTTTGTGCAGTTATTTATATTTAAACATTTTTTTGACATAAAAGAGAAATGTAGTCTTACATGAAAAAGAAGAATCTGAATCCGTAGATCGTGGCTGGGAAAAGAAATTGACAATAATATATTCTATGGAGAGATCGAACCTACATACAATTTTACGAGTAGTGTTTACCATTGGGTACCTTTATAGATTGAATTTAATTTTAAATGATTATTAATTTGCTATAGATGCTTAAAAAAATTAAACTTTTTTTAGGTTCACGCTAAATACCTCACATAGCAAGGAAGGCAGAGGTAACCTAGGAATATAGTGATAAAACACACACCGTTTCCATTAAGACACTTCTGTTCCCCACCGAATTTACGAGACATAACCGGAAAAAGTATAAAAAAATATACGTATATACTTACATTGAACATGTACGCATGGATATGTGGAGTCTTGTTTTTGAGATGGAAAAATAAAGTTTTTTTTTAAATAAACCCATTTTTTGTTTCAGGTGAGTGGTGTGATCAGTCAACATCACGAATGCAGATCTAATAGTATGCATTATACGCAAGGTACGTCTTTGGAAATGTAATATGTTATATAAATAGATAAATTATTTATATTATTGTTTTTACTTTGATTTCAGAAAAAAACAATATTTTCTCTGTATACAAATAAGTAATGATTCTATGTTCTTTCCTATAACATACAAAAAAAACTAAATAGCTAAATGTTTGCCTTTGTTGGATAAATGATATTTGATCACCTTTATATTCTTTTATAGACCTTCACAGAATTTCAATATCTAAGAATTGTCCAAAAAGTAAAAATTATGGAAATTATAATTTACATATATTTTGTCCTGTCACAAAAAATATTGAATGTGTTCAAAAAAAAAAAAAACGGGTAAATTGCGAGTTAAGAGAGAGGTTCCGTCGTTTTCTTTTGATGTACGGCACCCCAAAAAATGTACTTAAAAAACTCAAAATACCTATCACTTGTAAATATCGAATATTCAAAAAACACCCTTTAATTAAAATTATTAGAGAGAAAACTCGACAAAACAAGGCAAACTAGATATATAAATGTAGATAGATGAAGCACAACGCTTCGCTGCCCCGGTAGCGGCCAGACAGACGCTCTGGTTGATTTCATGCAATCAGCCCCGATATATTGTCACAATTAGAGGGAGATTTAGGCTGGAGGTACACTTGTTACTTTCAAATACGGTTGTAAGGGTTGAAAGTGGAGGTTCATCATTAAAAACTCAAAAAATATGCTAAACAGACTCAGATGTTAACATTTTGAAAATTAATTACAAATTTTCATTAATTTGCAACTTTTGTTCTCTTGAAAATTTTGTGCGAATTATGTCCCATTCCAACATACAGTATATGCGAAATAACCAATCTCTAGGACTATATATCAGTAATGCGGGTATGTATAACCAAATCTAACATTTTCTTGAATGATAATCGAACCTACACCGATGCGTACTGTGAAACTTCAATGTCAGGATAGTTCTCCAAACTGCATTTGAGGGACAGGTGCTCAATTATCTAATCACGTCCTAATCGTGAAGGGCGAAACTCTACCCTTTTGTTTACCCCAGTTAGGTAATTAGCCCCGGTATGATATCTAACTGACGAATTAATTTGTCGTTTGAATTTTATTAATTGCTTGTTAATATTTTATAGCGATTTATCTGTCTGGTTACATAGTAAAAGTTTGAAAAGTTTACAGAAATTATATAAAGCCTAGCCAAAACGTTTAATAATACTTATTATTAGTGATACATCCTTCTTTTGAAGGGGTACTCAATTTTTTTAAACTTAACAACAAAATATCAAATATAAATGCATGATTTTTAACTAAAGACTGGGTCCAAATACTCAAAAAAATATTTATTTTATAAAATACTAATAACTTTGATCTAGATAGAAAAAAATAATTGAAAATAATTCATAACCTCGAGTAGAAATCGAACTAACAACCGTCGCGTTTACACGCTACACCGTTAACAAACCTAAGTAACCAAAGTAGTAAAATAAATGTATAATTAAATTCATATATCCTTCCAACATACTCGTACGTCCAAACATACATATGTAAGCGAAAAGTGACTCGAAAGCTCAAGCAAAGTGTTAGAGATGTCACATCAGAAGCTACCCCTCTAACGAAGTTTGCGAGTGCGTACTTCATTTTAATCCTTGTGTACATTTTGTAATTGTTACGCTGTTTTATTATATATATATTAGGGCTAATTAGTGTATGAGGTTGCTTGTTTGTCGTATATTTTCACAATTATCTATTTATAATTGTTGAGAGTTTAAAATCGAAAATATTATGTTGTTATGTTATCGTTTCTTTTGTGAAAAGGTAAAGAAAACCTTCAGATTATTTACTTCATCGTCTATTAGATGCCCTGTTTTTAGTTTTGCTGTTTCCTGAAACACGTCCCAACAGGGTAGGTAGAGGGAATATGGTGTTAAGATACTCTGTTTCTAGTTTTCGCTAAGTACCCCATCGCGTGTTGAGTGGCGAAACTTAACGTCGCGCTTTGCCTCAACACCAGAGCGACGAAATGAAAATATTAAATATTTCATTTGGTAGAACTCAAATCCACAACCTGTCAGTATCGCGTTTACAGTCACACCACTTTGTACTCCTACGCCACGACTGGCTTCATTTTTCATATTTAATTACAAATGTAAGTCAGCTAATCTAATAACCCCCTTTTTTTTACAATATTAGAAATAAAGCACTACTTTGTAATGTTTAACTATTAATATCAATATTATTCTGTATTGTTTGCAAATTTATTGATAATTCCTTATTCATCATTCAAAGTCCGAAACGTGGCTTGTAAAAACATACCCGTATCTACTGAAAAGCTGTATTAAAGAGCTTCCTACTTTCCATACAATAACTCTCACCCCAGACCACTTGAGACGGCTCGTCTGCGAGGGTTATAACAGGTTCAAGGTTGGGTATAATCACTTATTAATAATATAATGACAAGAAGCAGCTTCAAACTTTTTCTTTGCATAGCAAGATATGCAGAAAGAACCTAGTGTAAAAACACTACGTTCTTTGCTTTTCGCTCTATAAGATTCCCATTCGCTATTATTAGAATGATATTAAAGCAAAACATGACCAGAAAGTCACAAATATGTTAGAGAAGAATGAATACGTTTTTTACCCCTTCTGTGGTAAGTAAAGTAGCAGAAGCCCTTGAGACGGCTCAAGTAAAGCTGGGGTGATCAACAAGTTCAAGGTAACATACAGTTGCTAGTCGTTAAATAGATTAACTGACTTTTAACTAGTTATTAAATAGTAAGTGAAGTGACTGTATTATATTGAGAGGGAAAGTAATATAGAAGTATAAGTGCAGGTGTTTTCACAACTTTACCGTTTGAAGGGTAAAAAATTTAAGAGCTTTTTTAAATTAGTTGAGCCATAAATTTTGTTTGATTTGCCAAAATTTTTAATTATTTTATAGCTATTAAATAATATTATCATTATTTACTGTTTTATGATTGTATTCTCTACATCTATTGTGAAAAAAATCAGCCTCAAAATGTAACAATAAAATTTGTACATACATTTTCAGGCAAAATCCAAAATGGTTAGGTACCAGTGTTAAACTTAAAATATTCATTGATCAACAAGAATGCATTGGCTCTAAACATATTTGGGTAAAATCCAAAAAAAAATCTGAAATCACGTTGTTGCATTTTTGTCGCGAGGGAAGCGGGTCGCAGGCTGTGTATGAATTATTAAGTGGCACTGAGTGACGAGACGCGTCATAGAGGACCGTTTGGATGGTGGAGTTGGCAGCTAGTAAATGTTAATATTTATATTTAAAAATTTATTAAGTCACTAATTTGAGGCCAGTCGTGGTATTATTGTGCAACTGTAAACACGATAGGTTGTGGGTTCAATTCCCACTCGAGGCCACTCAACGTCTTCAGAATCCCGCATAACATGGGGAACATAGTGTCTTAATACTAAGTTTCAAAGTTTCCTCAGCCTACTTTGCTATGTGTGAGACACAACGTGAAGCTAAAAAAACCTTTATGAACTACCGTCCGCTTCAACCATACCAAACGTGAAAATAAAAACATTAACCATACTCGAATTAATTATTATCGTTACACAGCCAAATTAAAAATTTTATAAGAAATTTGTTTTTTATATGAAAATTATTTTATTAAACCCTTCACTTTCATACCTATATCATATTTCCATATAGAAAATATCTCAATTATTTTTTTTCTATTTAAATGGCATACACTTCTAAGCTCACCTTACATTAAAAATATTTAGTCGACCTTTGTGAACTAAATATTTTTAATATTATTCTCTTGTGTAAGTTTAGAACAATAAAGCATATTATATAAAATAAAATCAAAAAATGATAGCTACACTAGCAACCAAATCCAGCATCCAAGGATCTAAAATCAGTGTAAATATTAAAACAAGTAAAATTCACTGGCATATAAACGTAAAATGAATAAAGTAAATAAGTTTCAAGCACATAACACAAAGTAAACGCACTCCCCACTCGACGCCCGTAACGCGTGCCGAGCCAGACGCTCACTGCACAACTATGTATGTATGTATGTATGTATGTATGCACGTGTAAACCTGAAAGGATTCAGTTCATGAAAACCTGAAAACACTGCGAACTAAAAGATCGAAGGAAATTCATTTAATGGGATTGAAATGAAATTTGTAATGAATGAGTACATTCAATTTGGATTTGAATTTTGTATGTGGTTTTTATTATAATTATAGTAAAAACAAATAAGGTATTCTATAAGTGTTGGGTTATTTTGAAGATTTAGAGCATCATATTATAACACGAGGTTTCCAGAAGACGCGGGATCATATACCGCTGAGTCCAAATTTTAATGATCTTACAAAATATTGTTGGTTTGCTTTGCCCTGAGACCGTTGCCATAAACTAAAAAACTCTGTCGTTTCTTCCTATAATTATGTAAAAAGTTAAACTCTAGGATTAGGTATATATAAAGACATATTTTTTTGTATTACAACACTAAGACTATCTTGGCGCAGCTGCCAAGCCTCATTCTGTAAACGCGACGATTTCGAATTCAATTTCCACTAAATCTATTAAATTATTTGTATTTTTTGCTCTACTAACCAGCGAGACATTCTGTGTCGTATGGCCAAACAAAAAAATAGTTAATATACCCGAGCAGTAATTGAATCCACAACACTGTGCCGTTGTGGCACTACGACCTCCAAAGAACAATTATAATACGGGAATTTTAATGAATATATTTAACACGATGATCAAACTTTGTTTTTAAACAATGCGTACTTATGCCGTCTTTGACATCGATACATTTGTAATATTCGATATGGATATTCATTTATTTGAATATGAAAGTTGTTTGAATTATGTATATCCATCGTAATCGACCATTTTGTGTCTTGGAAAATATATTTAATTATTTTAAGCGTTATATGTGCCTCGCTTTACAACTGGACAAGGAAAACCTCTTTTGTTGTGAGAAATAATAAGTTTTCTCTTTTTCACCTCTATCTGAAAAAATATAACATAATGAAATTAGTAGCATATAACTTATTTCTCTGTCTTCTATTTTTTTTTATTATTATTATTTTTTTAATTAATAACAGATAATATACATAACTTAATTAAAGATAACTATTATTAACAATTAGTAATAGAAAATAATTGAAATTTATTTCATGATTAGAAAGAAGAATATTCGAAAATAAAAACATTTGTCAAGCACCTACTCTACATCCACCCATCTCTACGTAGAGCAAAATTTACATATCACCCAACTAACAAATAAATATCAATCCTAGTCAAAGACAATAAAACTTATCAAATAAATCTCACGAACGGAAAATTTTTCTCAACTAAATACATAATTCATATAAGATACCGTCGATAATCGCACTACCGTTTTCTTTATAAGCGCCTCCAGCTACAGTAGAAATAATAGAACAAGTTTTTATCAGAACAATGCTCTATCTACGACTGGGGGCTGTTTTTCAAATTGCAACTTTTTATCAGTTCGCCGGGGGGCGGCCACATTCAATGAGGCTACTGCATACGCTTATGATGGAGAGAGGAGTGTTAGTGTTTTTTTCATTACTTTTAAACGTTTTTGTAGACTAAAAACGACCTAGTAGAGGCCATTCTTGGCACAGAGCTCCTATGCCTGTGTAAGCGTGTGAAATGAAATATTAATATTTTCAGAGCGCGGTGTTGAGTTCCGACACATAACATGCAATGCCTCTAAAATTCGACAGAAAGTCGGGAACAGAAGAGGGGAAGTATCGTAACTCTAAGTTCCCTTCGACTAGTCTGCTTTGTGCGGGAAAAAGCGTGAACCTATAAAAACACCTAGTGGTAGACCGGACTCATATGTTATATAATTTTGTTAACTCAATTAGTTGAACTATAGTAACATTTACTGCGGTCTAACGCTTAGTAGCCGCTGGCTAAGTTAGAGGCCTTTGTCACTTGGTTGAGGCGAAAATTAACTTATACATAAGGGTTACATATTAATATAAATCGCCATCTATAAAACGATTTAGTTAGATCGAGCTGTAATAAACCAAGTTATAAAATCTCAGAATCAAGACTTTGACGAGTCTTTGTAAGCTCTTACGTGAGCTGTAGTCGAATAACTATGAGGTAAATCTGAACGTATGTACAGTTGGTTGGAACCAGTAGTTTCTCTAGGATATAGTAGAATCTGAGAATATAGTGGTAAGAATCTCCTTTCTCCATTTTCTGCCGAATTCTTGAGACTGTGCCGTGCCAGGCCGTATTGAGTTGCGAAACTCAACGGCTTGCCTCAAAAATTCACCTCGAACCTACAACCGTCACGTCTACAGTCACACGCTTGTGCCACTGTGACAATGTCATTCTTATAATGGCAGTTTTATAATGATTTTGTTTATTTTTTGACACTATAATATAAAATCATAATATACTATTAAAACGTAAAGTTACCATAGCGTTAAGACTGTCATAAAGTCGTATAGTAATGTAGAGTCTAGCGAGTCTTCAACAGCTGGCCGCCGGACGTCCGGAGCCAGTTGAAACTTATTAATTGTCTAACCCTTGGCTCTTTCACGCTCATTTCCTTTAAGTGACAGAAATTGGTAAGATATTTCTAAATAATTATGTAGAAAGATTATGTCGGATAATAAACGGATTTTTTAATATCCGATATTTAAACTTTTAGGTCACAGCGGCGCAGTGTTAGACTGAGAATAAGGTGGCCGTCCATTCTATGGCCACTGAGATCCTCTCATTAATTATTTTCAAATATGGCGTCCTTCAATATGACCTCAAGAGACTATATGCTGTACATAATTTTTTGATCAATCAGCTATTGCGTTGGTAAAAATAGGAAAAGAAATAAAAAACATCTCCGGGAATCGAACCTACAATATTCACGTTTACGGTCACTCCCTTGTACTCCTCGCCATGACGGTCTTAGAAGTTAATAATATTAATTCGTCCAAGCGGGTTGAGCCGTGGGTGCCAGTATACGATATCTACATACATATCTACAAAGTAAACATAATTTCTCCCATAATTAATCAAAATATTACAAATGAATGAATCCACCACAAAACTGTCCCAGTGAATACTTTATAGGCGCGCGCCATATCCGAATGAGTAACATCCCGAATGTATCAAAGTGAACATTTCATTAAGCTAACGTGAAGTCGCATTAATTAAAACGAGAGACTACAGTTAAAAATTACACCGACGCCGGCCCGGCCCGTGTATAGGTGTCGCTGAATATATTATAATATATGTACAGCTAACTATATATGGAATGTGGAATAGGCGTTTTGTAAACGAACGTATTAATTTGAAACTTTTCAATTTACTTAGCAAAGGACAAATAACTTAAAGTTATTCATTTTTCACGACTAAAATATAAATTATAATTTATTTTTTCTTCTTTTTTCATTTTGGTAAGACTAAATACCACGTTAATATCCGCTAATCAGGGGAGTAACGTAACGAACTATAAATTTACAAAGTAAAAAAAAGGGTTTTGACTACACTACACTACTGACTAGGCAAAAAAAAAAAAAAATAAGAACCTTAGCTTTCAATTTACCGATTAATTTTCAAGACATTGAGAGTTAAATAGAGAAACTCAACGCCGTGTTGTGTCTATTAAAGAGCTGTAATAAAAAAAAACATGATTACTGTCTAACTTTATCGCGACTGGCAACGAAATTTAAATAATATATATTATATCACTACCCAAATGAAATACTTCGTCGATGCCCGCCCTAAGACGCCTCGATATATTCAAGCTTGAGGGCACGATCAGAAATAGAGTATCTAATTATAATAACAGCTACAAGTGGGTAGATCTTTAATCGAAACTATAAATGGTTCTTCAGATGCACATTTTACGTCCAATTTGCTATTATTTGTCATGTAAATCATTGACACGTCTGACTACATACGCGGCGGTCGTGGGTTGGAATACCAGGTATTAATTACCGAGACAATTAATTATTTAGATTTTTAACTCTGGTAACAAGTAAAGTGCAGCGTTAAGCGCTACTCAACACGAATGTCTTGAACATTGAGTTGAGTGGGGACCGGAATGTCTTATTACTAGGGTTCCTCTGCTTTCCTGGTATATGCGGGATAACGTAATCGTGTCGATTTAAACGCGCTGTTTGTGGGTTCGACTCCCACTCAGAGGAATGAAGTATTTTATATTTAATTTCCTTACTCTTGTAACAAAGGCAAAGCGCGGCCTTCAATTTTGCCTCTCGACGCCATGGACGCTGACGAGTGCGGATTGAACCCGCAACCAGTCGCGTTTACAGTCACTCTGTATGCCCCTGCGCCACGAATGGCCTCATATAGATAATCTATTGAAATAGAATAAAAGATAAACAAAACAAAATCATAAACAAAATCTAAAGCAAGAAAAACCGTGCACGCGAGCTAGTGCGAACACAGCGCTAATGATATACACATACCGCAAACTGAACTCAAGCCACTGACTGGAGGGACTACGTTTTGAGAATTTTAATACATCCGCACTTGTCCAAGGCCACTTCTGGGAACGCATGCGATTTCTGTTTAACTTAATGGTTTCCTTTTAAATTTTGATGACATACTCGTACGTGTGAGATGATTTTTCCTTGTAATGTTTGTAAAAGTAAAAAGAAAGTGTTTATTTTTAATCTTCATTTTGTATAAAGAGACTACAGAGAGTTGATACCGTCGTGGCGCAGTGGTGCAGTGGCACAGCGTCGGATAACAAATTCATCAACATATTTCAAATATATTATATCAAATATATTTCAAATATATCAAATATATATACAAATATATCTTGGGTCCAAGACACACGAGTTTAAATTTTATAACGTTCAATGTTTTTTACGTTCATTAAACTAATAAAATAATATTATAAAACATGTTGAAATATTCATGTTTTTGCAAATAAGATTTGAATCTACTACGATTTAGTATCAGATATGTTGCCAATTACGTCACACAGTGTCAGCTATCCCGACTGTGCTAACCGAATTATACCAACGGGAAGACTTATGTATCTCTATTTGAGTAGAAACTAAGTCACTAAGAAGTAGAAGTAGAACATAAAATTTTCTCTGTCTAACTAGGCAGAGCGAACTGAGTGTCAAGACACTCCGTTCCAAACTATAATTTGCGAAGTGATATAATCAAGTTAAACTAAAAAAATATATAAATCTTTGAATCTTTTTTTATTAGTGGGACGTAAATAAAGTTCAATAGAAAATATAATATTAAATAAAAACAGATATAATTAAAACTTAAATTTATTAGTGCCGTTTCTACAACTTCTGTCAATTGAACTTAATACAACGATACAGGTAATAACGTTAGTTTGTAAATACTTCGCGTAAACTACAGAAGTCTGTGAAGTTTTCGCATATGAAAAATTAAATGGATTTCTACGTGAGTTGCTTTTGTTTGCGAATATTAGTTAGAAGGGACTTTTAATGCTTTTTTTTGTTCTGCTGTTCGCTGTTCTGTATGAAGTAGAAGACGGAGGAAATGTAGTGTTTACGCAGGGGCGGAGGGGCACAAGTGAGTTACTTTGAATGCGATGATTGTGAGGTCGATTTCTACTTGGGGGCTTAAAAAATTTAATATGTTTTTTATTTTTAATATGTTTGCTCGCTCTGATTACGCGGTGGTTCAAAACTCAACACCCAAGGCCTTCCAAATTTAGCGGGGATTGAGAAACGGAGTTTCTTAACACTATGCTCATATGCTCCCTCTATCTATCTACATATATATTTAATATACCTTCGAGTAAATATCAAACTATCATATAAACAATAAGACATTTCCATACAGTACTACAAAGATTTTATATGTTGTTATACCATTTCAAATTTTTGTTCTGTGCTGTAATTGCTGGGGGTAGACGACGAGACGTCTGATTGTAACGTAATTACGTTCAATGTATGTAAAGTTTGTTAATGGAAGGACGAACACGGTGTTGCAGAGGTATTGCGTATATGTGACAGAAACATCCTTATAGGATGGCATAGATTCGATTCTCGGTAACACCTACATGTTAATATTATTTGAGCATTTGTATTTATAATTTTGATATAAATGTGTTATTAATCTTATTAAATATTAAATGTTTACAATTTACTTAAGTAGCGCATTATGTTAAAAAGATTTATACACTACTTTTTAGTAAGCAGAAATCAAGCAGAAAAATAAACGAAAATATATGTAAAGCACTGAATTGAAAAGTTTCTTCAATATTTCGTCGTTAGAAAAATAATTTGGCGCATTGAACTTACATTTTTTACAATAGGATAATACTACAATAAAAAGTATTTTATTTGTCATTTCTTCGATACAGGTCTGTGGTTAATTCTAGCCAGACCTGCCAATATCGACTAACAAATTTCGTCGCAACCAATCAGGCCGTTTTAATTTTTAGTGGTTTGCTCTGTGAGGAATGCTTTGTATTTGGGTATTCAAGGCTTGTTCCGAGAACGAGCAAACTGTGGCAGATTAGTACGTGACTCGCATCTATTCCTACTTGCCGCTATGTGGAGCCGCTGCTGAAATGTCACCCTGAACACCCCGTCGGCTATGGGAATAAAAGTTTTGTCAAAATTATCTTCAACGATTGTGAATGTAGTTAGGCAGCTACGCGTAAGAGTTGGGGTGGGTAAGAAATGCGGATAGAAGATATATGGGTTTTACCTTTTTATATATATATATAATTTTGACTGAGTGGCAGAGAAAACTAATGGACTTTTATAATTTGAGTTGATGAGTGAAGAGTGTTAAGGGAGAATTTCTTGAAATTCCCTCGAATACGTGTGAAAGCAAATTTTCCAATTTGCGTCTCTAAGTCCACGCCAACAGAGTATCAAGCAACGGCTTACGTACAATAATCATGTGGGGAACTAAGATGACCTGGTGATCATTTTCTATATACTCCGCTCTCCAATCATTTAGTGTCAAATTCAAATTGATGAAGAAATTTGTTATTTCATCAAAATTATAATAAACTAACTAATATTTAGAAATTTTATTAAAGAATATTTTTTCATTCACATTACATGTATTATAAATCAATGAAGGCAAGTGTA
The DNA here is from genome assembly GCA_037355905.1 of Heliconius aoede. Taxonomy (NCBI): domain Eukaryota; kingdom Metazoa; phylum Arthropoda; class Insecta; order Lepidoptera; family Nymphalidae; genus Heliconius; species Heliconius aoede. The sequence goes on from JBAIZZ010000283.1 coordinate 587,334, forward strand.
TTCGGCTAGAAGGTTTTGGTAATGACAATTATTTATATTTGGGTTAGAGCTATGGCCTGAGGCGATGTTTGTACGGGGCTTTATGTTCACTAGCGGCTTCACTCATGTTTCTTTAAGTTAAAGTGTTTGTGTGTTTATACAGAATAAGTTAACCATTTTATAGTATATTTTAGATATTTTTTAATACAGCATATATTCGTAGTGTTAACACAATGTGTGTTGAGTGGCGAAATTTAACCCACACCATATCTTGTTACCAGGGCAAAGAAATAAATATAACTTATTGCCCCGATTGGGAATCGACACAGCAACCTTCCCTTTACAGTCAGACGATGTCCTGTTACGCCAAAACGACGATTGATTTCGATATGAATACATTGGGTTTAAAATACTTAAAATATTAAGTATTTCATTACTCTAAGTGGAAATCAAACCTACAACTGTCTCGTTTATAGTCACACGCTTGAACCAATGCGCCTCGACGCAGTGTTCATATTTAGATAATACATAATAATACATAATTCTCTGATCCATTTATTAATACCTACCATACATGACAGCCGTAAAATTTTAGTACGCACATAAACTTTAACTCCATACTAAGTCCATTAACGACTATCCACAGTAATTGTTAATCAAAAACTTTAGATAAGCGTCACACGCAATTACAGTTAAGTAACCGGCTTTGTGAGCTCCTTCGGCGGTTTGATATTCTATTCTATTCCCGAAATAGTCTTATAAAGTTTAAATAATACAATTATAGGCAATATAATCTTCCTGAATATGTTTGGGTGATTTTAAAAAAATATTTTGATAGCACAAGCTTTGGAAAATGATTATATGCCACACAATAAAATGTTTAAATTAAATAAATGAGGTCGTAGTGGTTCAGTGGGGCAGCGCTTAACAGTATAAGTGTAGGTTGTAGGTTCGTTTTCCTCTGTTGTTGTTTGTTCTACGCATGTATGCAATGTTTCTTATACGTATGTCGAAGTATAGTTTAATAAGTTTAGTAAGTATGGTTGCTGTGAGAGATTCATGAGAATAAAAAATCAGTCTAAATAAAACTATATACTCTTAATTGTTACTAACTATTGTAATCATAATCCAATCGAAAATTCCTTCGCATCAGCTTTACTAATGTCTTTCAACAGAAATATCTTTGGATTGACCTTGAAATTAATTAAAACCACCCTAAAGGGTGTATTTGGTTAGTGAGATCTTAAATCGCTTAGATAGGGCCTCTATTGAGTTATCCATCGCTTACTTGGCAATGTATGGGGTGCTGGGGTCGTCTACAGGGTGCTCCACAATGGGATCGGTGCACTAAAGGGTTATAATTGGTGGGTTATATTCACAGATAAATCATAGCATCTGGCAGTTTTAGAATGTGTTATTGAAATTTTGTAAGTGCAAGTTATTGTAGAATTTTGAGTAGTTTATTTGAATATATATTTTTCATAATATATATTTTTGGCATGAGTTACTGATAGTATTAAGTCATAGTATTAAATTAATCTGATTGTTAATTTCCATCCACTCAATACACGTAACGTATTTGTCCAAACGTCACGCTCTGCGTTGTAAGTGGTGAAATGGCGATATACTTAAATATAAATATTAGCTACCACTACTGATAGTAAAACTAAAAAGATTCAACAATTATCATATAAATAAAAATAAACACACGAAACATACTTCTGGGAAAGGCAAAGTAGATAACTTCCCCTTGAGAGACACTTAGATATTACCAATATTCTTAAGTTAAATTAGAAGTTACATTTCATGACAAGTTTAGGTTAAAATAAAAATATTATATATTTTACTACCTTAAGTAGGAATCAAACCTACAAACGTCCTGTTTATAGCTACACATTCGAGCTTCTGCCACGACGGCCTCATATACTGATATGATCAATATATATATCTGTATACATACATACGTCTTAGAGTTAAATTGTGGAATACCATACATTCTCGTCGACCAACGGTCAAATACGGTGCATATGTAATATGGGCCCCCCTTCAGGGTTCCGTACTTTAGACCCTCTAAGTGTGGAATCGGCGATTTCTTAAATTGTTCTATGAATAAAAATGCAGCAATAACTCTTAATAGCGGTAAAAATATGGGCTTATGCGTTTAGGGAAAAGGGAAGGGGCTCAATATGTTTTTATCGTTATATTTTTCATTATAGAGTAGAGTAGACGTATATAAAAAATGTAGAATCAGATAAATTTCATGTCTTTTTTATGTATTTTGTAAATGAATGTGAGAGAGTAGTGAAGCGACAAAGCGTCTTAGTGTAAATGCAACGGTTATAGGTTTGATTTGTACTCGAGATAATGAATCATTTACATTTCCTCGTGCTGGTACCAACGCAAAACGCAACGAAATGTCTCGGAATATCTTGAAATTCATATGGAAAGTGAGAAACGATGTGTCTTATTACTAGGCTCCCTTTAACTTTACATTTTGTACTTAAACAAATCAATTTCAGAATATATAATATATTATTATAAAAAGAACAAGCTAATGAAAACATTGGAATTTAATTAAAATGTTATACCAAAAAAAAATTAATACCGAAGAATTTGCTAAATTTATACTTAAAAAAATCATTAAAAGTAAATAAAATCAATTTAAAAATGTTTACGATTTATATTAAATGTAACGGTAAAATTATATTTCTTTTATATTAGCGCCTTACCCATAGCGCCCTCTGCCTACTCTTGTCATCTCGTCCACTGTCATCAACCGCTGCATGTATATGCTGTTAGGGGGACCTCATCCTTTTTACATGATTTTCCTCCAGTATCGTCGGTGGCGTGTTCGCGAAGGTCTACAGATCTCTTCTACCTCTATTTCCACCCATTTCTTCTTCGTAAATTTTTGAATTGAGTAAAGAACTAATCTTCAAGCACATGTAGTTTTGATAACACACACAAAAATAAAAATTCTACTTAAACTTTTTTATCATGCAGTTTATTCAAACACTGTTATTGTATCCACATCTTTATTTCATCCGTCCAAGCAGTGATCCTCCATGCATTATGTATGGACACGCATTTTATACTTAGCTCAGTTCTCTACGTGTAGGTATATCTACACCTACTTAAGGTTTATTATGTATGTAGCGTATTTTCAAAGAATTTTATGTTTATTGAATTTTATAAAATAAAAACGATATAGAAAATACTGTGTCGTTAGTTCTTTTTTTATTTTTGCTGGACAGATAATCTAGTGATAAGTGCCATTATTATAATGTCTGTTTATAAATACTGCGCCCTATAGTGGTACACTTTTGCACTTTGTTTTATGGGACTATAAAAATAAGTACAGGAATGAAAAGTAGGATTCCGTTCGCCATATCTTCTATTTTTTCATACGACAAATTAAATTTCTCTACTCTACTTCAGAATATTTTTTATTTAGCTGCTCTAGCATATTGGCAAAAGCTTGGTTGGCGTTGAATTCCGCCACTCAACACTCAATGCCTCAAAAATTCGGCGATAAGTGGAGAATCTTAATACTAGGGTTTTTTAGTTCTTTCTGCTTACACTGGTATGTGCGACATACAGCGTGATAGCCAAAATAACAAAACAATTATATTTCCAAAGATATTCAAAATAATTGACTCACAGTCATGAGTCATGAGCATCGACAGTCGGCTGTCACTCAGACGTGAGGTCGGTTACTCATTGCTTGTGTAACGGTAATGTAATGAATGATCCATCACAACTAAATATGTGGATAGACTTTTTTCCTTTCCAAGTTATCGGAATAGTGAATTGTGGTATGAGTATGAGCAATAAGTGAAGCTCTTTTTTATTTTTCTTGGTAAAAAATACGACTGTACGTCCAAAAAAAAAGTGAAAGACGAGATTCAGCGTGAAGCTAAAAATAGGTAAAATAGCACGAAATTTATTTTTTAAAAATTCAGATTTGTTACATGAAATACCATGTCGGGTTTCGCTATTTAAAATCTTATTTTTCCATCGTAGTCTGACTCCATACAAAATTCTAATTAAACGTAAGGCTTTAGCTGTACCAAGTTGCCAAGTCATGTGCAAACTGATCGCACGTACCATCCGTCTTGAGTGTCATCTGTCTTAGTGGGCACAGTAATTATCGCCACTGGGTACGTAATTGACGCAATCGTTCACCCGGCTCTGCTTCTGTAGGTAATATATTTGTATAGTATGTACGGTCTTAGCTAAATATTCGGAAATTTAGGTGTTGGGGGTTAAGAAAAATAATTAAATCAAATCAGCTTCACGCTGTATATCGCACACAGTAGAGGAGGCAAAAGGTACCTGGTAGTATGACAGTTTGGTCTTCATTTTCCTTCTAAATCTGGAAGGATTGTGTGTTGAGTGGTGGAATAAAACTGGCGCTTTGCCTCGTTAGACGTACCAAAAGCAGCTGAGCATGCAATGAGTCTTCGCTCTGGTGTCGAGGCGAAAGCGCGGTGTTGAGTTCTACCACTGAACACGCAATGCCTTCAAAAATCGTTATAAAGTGGGAAACGGATTATCTTAATACTATGTTCCTTCTACGTATCCTGATGTATACAGGATACAGCGTGAACCTGATAAATAGATAAAAAAATTAAAACTCGACAAATTTTCCCTCTCTGTAATATGTCTATCTCTATATATTAGAATAGATAGATATAGCTGAATCAAAATTACTGCAACTTTCAATTAATTTCATACAAAAATCCAAAAAACAGAAGTCCATTACACAATACCTATTATGTTTGCACCAAATCGACGAAGGCGATGTGCCAAACTCACAAATGAATCATTTCCGTTTCTCTTGAAGTATCTACTGTAGATATAATGTAATGTGGGTATGTATGTTGCATAATAGCCGCAGAGTTATATAAATACCGCATATATCATGGTAGCCAGAGGAAACTCGGGAACGTAGTGTTCAGATCCCGTTACCATTAAGGCACTTCCTTTAAATCACTTTCACTAAAATTAAGGAAGTGTTCCGTGTTGAGTGGCGGAAATCAAGATGCAATGCAATGTACAGGATACAGCGAGAAGCTAAAAAAATACTGAAAAAAATCATAAACATCGTAAGTAAAATATACTTATAAAAATATCACCTAATCAACTATTTATTTATATTAAATCGTATCAGAAATAGGTCAGCAATATGAGCTTAAGGCATAAACAGCTTAGATAGTCAGTGGATATGTAAATACACTAGGACCCGAATACGGAGTTAATTATGTGCGGAACCATCTGTCGTATCAATATTCAATCCGATTGGGACCTATTCAGCCTACGACCCGTTTATTTGCTTGACCTAAGCGTCTAATATCTATGGATATATTAAATAAATATTATTTATTTTTCTATATTTTTTTATAGCTTCACCCTGTTTTCCACACATAGTGGGGGATATAATGTTACAACACTTTGTAAATATATGTGTATTTATCTCTTCTGGTAAAATTAACTGTGGCTTTGAGTTCCGTCATACGTACAATGTCCTGAAGACAGGCGGAGAAAAGGGAACGTTTATTAATACTAGTTTCTCTCTGTCTGTTTTGTAGATCAAATAAATTCAGGATTTTAGTAAATAATTAATATATACTCCTTTTTTAAGTTCTTTGGGTGTGCGTGTGTGTGTAAGTGATACAACTTCATTTAGTGATATGCTTTATCCCATTTACAATCGATATTAGAATTTTTCAGCCTCAAATAATAGCAAACAGCGACAAATAATAACATTTCATACTACATTAATACACAAAAAAAAACATGAGTAGACTATTCAAACACGTAATTCCATACTATTTGCAATATCCAGAAGCGGGATATATAACAGGGTTAAAAAGGGTTTAAGACGTATCTCCGATATAAATCTTTGGGAACGGCCCGTGCGTGGACTATTGTGACGAAATTGAGTTAGCTTCGCTGTGCTGGCGTTACTGGCGTTACTGGCGTTTTACTTTGGAATCTGTGTTTTGTGTTTATTTTATTGAATAGATTGGATTATTTAGAATATTCTTTTTAATAATACTGTTGTGGAGAAAGAGAACGTAAAGTCTTTTAGTAATATGCTATTATATATCATACTTGATTACAATTAAATGGATATTATGGAAATATATGAGAATTAAGATATGGCGTTCCAAGAGCAAACAAGCATCTGATTGAATGGTTTTGGTTTCGATTCCTCCTAGTCCTCCTCCTCCTCGATCCTGGAGTGCCAGAAAACATTCAACTACCACAGAGTAATCAATATGGAGAAAATGTAAAGAAATCCGTCATACAACGTCTAGGTGCAGTGGAACTGGGTCACTCGAAGCGCAGTGATTTAAGATTTGACCTCCACTCGCAGATTATTTTTAATTCTTTACTCTAATAGACAAAACAAGACTTTGGGTCCGGCCATTCCATACGCAATGTCTCAAAATCGCTTGGAAAGGATGGAACGAAGTGTCTTATAATTTTCTTGCCAACCTAGTTTTTTACAGGAAACGGGCGATGATAAAAAAAATAAAATAATGAATATCTACATGAGATAATCATTTGAAGAGCACCACAAAATCATACTCAACAGATGTAAGTAATCGTGTACGTCCTCAGCGTTAATGCTAAACATAGTTTTAACGTTTTAAATTTACAGCACTTAATGCAGCGAGTGCGGCGCGGCGCGGCGCGGTGCTCTCGCAAAAACGTAGACTTCATAATCATTTTGAACGTGCAATTATGACATGAAGCTAATGGGTTTGTTTTATGGAAAAAAATATATAATTATATATAAGATATAAGAAATTGTGGCAAGGATTTAATAAGTGGAAGTCGTTAATTTATTATAATTTTATTTTATAAACTGAACGATTCTCATTTAGAATGGCTTCGGCTTGACTACCATACGTGGGAATAAATTAATTTCATATCCTCGCTCTGGTAAGCCCTCCCTTTATTCTTTTAAACGAACAATCTCAAAAATTAGATGATGATTGGGACCAGAGCGTCTTAACATAAGATTTTCTTTACCTACCCTGCTGTATGCGTGATACAGCGTGAAACAAAAAAAAAGCTACTCCATACCATTGAATCAACCGATCCTCATCCTCATAAAACAGTCACACCAAAACCTTCAGGGATCTCCTGGAACACATAAAAACCCTGTAATCGCACGTTAAAGGCACTAAAAAGGTCGATCCTGTACACCTGATAATAAATTGTTGAAAACAAAAGAAAATTCCACCATAAATCGGACTGAATGCAATATACGTCTATTAGATTCTCACTTGAAAGCTTTTAAATCTTTCTCTGCCCCCAAATACCGAGTTTTACAGCCAACGAATACGGCAACTCTACAAGGAAACTCTATTTCCTACGCCTATCTATAACCTATCCATAAAATCTTGTATACGGTCAATAATTTCTTATCTGGAACTAAACTCGCAATGGTAAGGCAACTATACGAAACTGTCCCAATAAGTATGCAGGCTGTACTCCAGGTAATTTCATCGTGGCGGCTGCTGCTAGGTGTTCGATACATTTTTAATTCTATAATAGTTCTCTTGGGGTTTATGCGGGACTGAAGTACAGTCAGTTTGGACGATATATGTACCAAGTTTACGTTTTGCTCTGAATTATTATACGTTATAACATTTTTGTGGGCTGAATTTTAAAAATGATCGTGATAAAAATAATTCTTTCTGAAAAAGAGACAAATTTATTATAGTATAATTAAACATTTTAAATGAAACTATTTTAACTGGATTAATAGCGTCTATTTAAGATTGTACATTTTTGGAAATTCAATGTTTCGAACACTTTGCAGCAGTCCGTTGTCGCGGGTATCTATATAATCTGAAATATACGTAATATATACGGTTAAAACGTGCGATACATTGTGTGTCAAACGACGAAATGTAACACCACACTTCATCTATCAAAGCGAAATTATTATAATTTAAATATTATCATACATTCGAGTAGAAATCAAACCCGTGACCGTCGCATTACAACCGCCTGTCCCGCTGCTAACAATGTCCTCGACTTTTACTTAAATATGTTAAATTTAAAACTACACTCACGTACAATTACACTTTAATATGAATCAGCATTAGTATTTAGTATTACTAACTCTCTACATAACTTTAAAATAATAAAAAATAGTCACAAAACTAATTTTCTCATCATATTATTCTTTTTCTCTTTAGAAACCCGATGAATCAGCTATAATTATAACTCTAAGGATTAACGCCTCCAGTGTTTCGTGTCGTTTATTTTTGACGCTCAAAATGTCTGAACACAGGTTATAACCGGGCGTAGGAAGGAATTTGGAATTTTAAAAGCTGATGTTAATCTTAAATTATTATTACCAAGATTATAATATTACTTTCTATGCATATTGTGCGTGCGATGATTGTGGGTTTGATTCCCGGTATAAATTTAATTTATAACAATTATAAGGATCTATCATAGTTAAAAAGCATTAATTTCAAATAACTTTACTAAAAATAAGAAGTCACATTTATTTTTGAGCGTGAAATGATATACCACCTCTGAAGCCTAGCAGTAATCGAGGCTTCAGAGGTGGTATATCAATCAATCAATCAATGCGAGCATTCGCTTTTCAATCTCATTTCCTTATTTTGGATGTTTTTTTTCAGAAACCAGATAGTGTGAGTTTGAACTAACAACGATTGCGTTAACAGTCAGACGCTGCCGCTGTCCCATTGCGCCAAGATTGTTTTATTATTATGTATTTACCTTTATCCTGCTTGCGCACATGGTAGGCGGAGGTAGAGTTAAGACACTCCATTCTTCATTAAGGCCCTTCCGTCCCCACTTTCTACCGAAATTTTGATGCATTGCGTCTTGAGTGGCGGAACTCAACACCGCGCTTTGCCGCGCCAAAACGCGGAAATTAAAGTATGTTTAGGTATATATTATTAATTGCATATTTGACACTATTAATAGAACATACGCTAATATTACTATGAAATCGTTTATTGATTACGAATGGAATCTCTTGTGCATTAACAAAATATTACCTTTGTCGAATTAGGTCCTATTGAGGTTCTAGCATTAGTAGAAATTGCCTGAATATTTGCAATTCATATAGAATTAAGTATATTATATATTATGTACAAGTATTTTTTAATAAATCAAAAACTGCTAAATAAAAAAGTGCGAGTCGAACTCACCAATCAAATTCCGTACTTATTGCAGGAGAGGTCAACGGAAAGTACAAAAAGTTTACAAACTTAAGCTAACTACAATTGTAAGTTTATAATTAATTTTTTTCCATGAAATACTCATAAATTTTTAGTTTTCAGTTTTTTTATTTATATGTATTGTAAGTTCTCACTTCGTATGTTTTGTACAAATTTCAGTTTGTACAAAAATAAAGTTTTTGCTCCAGTGAAAATTGAAACAGCAATCGATAATCACGGGAAAAATAATATGAAAGATATAAGATATACATTATTTGAAAGACATTTATTAGAACAACTAATATATTGGATGTGAATGCGACGGTTGTGGCTTCGATTACCACTCGGAGGAATAAATTATCTTCATTACGTCTCTAGGCAGTATGGAATGAGCCAAAAGCTCGAAAAGAAAATGGCTACCAGAATAATGTAACTGCTGTTAAATAGAAAATACTTGTACTATATAAGATCACTTTATTCACAAGAAGGCAATCTAATAACTGAGAACCAAATTAAGTCTACATTCAAAAAATCACCGAAGTCAAAAAATCCAGTCGCTTTGGAGGAGTTAGGTAGGGGAATTATGTATAAGATTTACTCGTATATACATAAGTATTACTCAATCGGGAATCAAATCTCCTATAACCATTGTAATAACCCATTCAAAGTCTTATTCAATTCGGTATTTCATTCATTTAGTCGAAGCCGTTAGTCTGCTTATAACAAATCTGAAATAGATTTTACAATGCAATATTGGCATACCAGCAGCTCTGTTTTATTGGCTTTATTAACACGTATATTGTGCTCTTTTGTGCTATAAAAAAGGTTTTTTTTTTGTTCAAAAAATATCTCTGCTTATAAAAATATATCTCTGATGGAATTAAATTCAGTCAAGTAACTTAAATTTTGTATATAAAAGAAAGACAGTGAAGAGTATTTAATCGTTACGTCTCGATTATTTTTAAACATAATATATCGTATTCAGGTAACATTTTTGTAGCTTTTCATTTCATAATAATGAACACTCCATTCTTTACTTTTTGTCCAATGTCATAACGTATTGAGTGCGGGAACTCAGTTTCTCTCTTTGCCACCAGAGTGCGTAAATTAAATATGATCTATTCCTCTGAGTGGGTATCGAACTACCAATGCTGTAAACAGTTAAGAATACGACTAAACTTAAATTGCTAGCAATTTATAAGCCACATAGCAAGAAAGGCAATAGAAAAAAGGTAACCATTTCGCCAGCTTTATAACGACAATAGTTTAAATACACAAAGGAACGGTATCATTCACTCATTCGCAATGCACTTCAATGAGGCAAACAAGTCTCGGACTAAATCGAGTACAATCAGATGCGAGTTGAATGGAAAAATCGATTCAATTCACATCACTATTCAAACGTATAGTGTTGTTCCATTCAAGATTTTGAATTTGGAAAGTTTTAGCCTATTGTCATTTTAGGTTAATAAATTGACCATTCTGGCACAACACTATTATAGGGGATTAGTTTTCTTTGTTTACTTAATTATTGTGAAGTCACAATCGTAACGTTTAATATAATGAAAATAACTTCTTCTATTTCTACTGAAACTTTCAAATACCACAACTTTCATCTCATTCGCATTCAGGCTTTGAATATTATTTTCACACTCTTCTTACAGAGAAGTGACTAATGCCTGCAACTTGCATTCTGATGATGCAATAAGCACTGCATCATCTGCATAATTCAGGCTATTAACACTCAAGTTACCCACTTTCACTCTCATGGCACTTAGTTTCACTCCTTGGCAAGCCAAGCTGACATGGCGTATCTATGTTTAACTCCCGATTGAATATCAAACCAAGACGACATGCCAGCTGTGCGATCTCTATAAAGAGAATATATATAATTAAAAAAATCTCCATACAAATCTAAGTTGTGTTTATTGACATTACACGGCCGACGTTTCATTCAATCGTCGATCGTACAAAAAGGCACTTAAATCGCTCAACAACTCAACCTGCTACGAGTATATAGGTTAAGAGCTGACGTTTATACAAAAACGTCGTTTCGATCACGCGAAACTTCCACGCGAGGTGCGGTCTTGTTATGTCTAATGTATGGATGTCGCAGAGAAAATGTTTCTTTTTCTGCTTGTTTTTTTACGCTTGTGTCCCGTGTGTAAATATCATCTGAGGCTGGGGAAACCTAGTGGCAAGACACTTTGTTCCCTTTTTATTCGTTATACTTTTGTCTTTGGGTTCGATTCTCATTCAGTAGAGTGCGTATTGATTTTATGGGTAAATAATTTTTATTTCAATAATTGATAATATAAAATGAGTATATTTATGAGTATATAAATAATTAAATATCTACAAATAGGAAAATGGGAAAGGGAAAATGCGATGTTCGATTCCGCCACTCACGCAATGTTTGTAAGATTGGAAGAAATGTGAAAGCCATATTAAAGACTAAATACCCTCGGCCAACGGCATATGGGGGATACAGCGTGAAGAAATTATAATAGTTATTATTATAATACCGAATATACAATTAAAAATATTCGTTCTATACAGCCTTTACATACTTCCTACAGCAAGCACTACAGACATACGTAAACTCGGGTACATATTTTCTATGCAATTATGTTACTTCCACACGAGACACATTTCAGCACCCTGTAAAATTATGCATATTTTAATATGTTTAATAAATTGTAGGCACTTGCCTTTTTTATATAGACTCGTTTGTCTCAGCTAAGTTATGCTTTTGATATACATAATATGCATATAATTGTTTTGGATATGAACCCGTTCCTCTAGGATATAATTAAGCGCTGATTTAAGAGTATTTAACTTACAACAATTAGTCTATAACTATCACACCATCAATTCTATTACAAAAACACAAGCTCAATTATGTTTAAAACAAGTTTCTGATTCAAAAACTATTAAAATCATTTGAGAGATACTTTCACACTAATTTCAAACTTACGCTGTGTCACACAATCTGTAGAATAAGCAGTTTAGAACATTTGTTTTCGGCTTTCCGCCAAAATTCGTCAAAATTTACCGATAAAATAGAAAAATTAGCCAAATAGTTTACCTACTTTAACTGCTACGTCACTCGTATAGAATAGTATAGAATAGAACAACATTCGAATAACACATAGCATTCAATATGTCAGCGCGACACCTGCAGCACCAGCAGCACGTCGCTGGCGACAGTGATGGATTGGACCTTTGAATAATACAGTACAGCAATTGTGATTGTAAATATATTAAAACGTTATTTGCTTAAGTTGATTTTGATTTACTTTTTGTGAACTTTTTTGTATAAAGAAAGGCTAGCTCAGTTCGTTCATATTTCGGATCTTCTATTATAGATGTAGGAATACGGAATGGCTCGTGAAACCAACAGCCTGCACATAGCAGGGCAAGCAGAAGAATATTTTATTAGTGTTAAGGCAATCCGTTTCTCACTTTCTGACGAATTTTCCAGGCCTTTGGTGGTGTTGAGTGGTGGAGCGCCAGGCTTGCCTTGGTGCCAGAGCGAAGAAATGACAATATTAATAAATTATAATTTATTCACTCGAGTAGGGATCGAACCCACAACCATCGCGTTACAGTCGCACCCTTGCGCTCCTGCGCAACAACAGCCTAGTCAGTCCAGGTGGAAAGTGGGGAAAGAGAAAGGGAGTGTCTTATTGCTAGAATCTCTTTATCTACCCTGTAATCAAAAACTGAAATTGCTTTTGATTTTCTATTATATATTCCTTGTGTAAAGTGGTAGTCGAACCCAGAGCATGCTTAATTGCTATTTCTTTATATGCTTTAACTGTCCTCTATACAGCCGAAAACGTACAAATAAATAAGATACACTATTTCTCACTATTCCAGTACTGTTTATTCCAGTAGCAAGAAAACAAGAAACATAAAAGGTAACGAACCCAGATTACTTTACTCCAGCTTCTGGAGCTTAAAAACTCAGCATAATAGTTCCATTCAATCAGACCGACGCATGTATCGGACGGGCTGGCGTTCATTTGCAAATGTAAACGGAATGGCGTCGTCATGAATTAAAAACAAAAAGTCTTTATATGGCTGTAGTAAACGTTATATCTACTTGGATTTGTTATGTTAGTATTTTTTCGATAATTTATTTGCTTGTTTTAGCTTCTCTCTGTCCAAATGGAATCCTTTAAGACTCTCCGTTTCCCACTTTACGAGACAATGCATGCTTAATGCCGCGTTTAATCTTATAATCAGAGTGAAAGAGTGAAATTAAATCATTCCATTGAGTAAAAATCTAATTAACGATTGCGTTTATAGACAAATCCTGCACTACTGCGCCTAGCTCTTAAGAAAAATATGTTTCCTTAAACACAAGATATATATAGCTGGACACACAAGAAATATATAACTGGATACACAATGTGTATGTTTTGAATTTTAGTAGATTTACACTAACAAGACCACGTTTAAAGCATGAGGATTCGGAGAGGATATGTATGAAGACGACGACGACAATAGACAGAGGTGTGCAGGGACCATACTGTTTGTTTCACGTTCACAACCGTCAAGACAGGTTTCTAAAATCCCGCAGTAATCTTACTATACATTTTACGTCTAAACAAACGGACGCAGCGACATCAGCAATGAAAAAACATGGATAGAATTGTCCAACTCGACGCAATAACGAATACGTATTCGCAGTTTAAAACGACCTCTCGATTTGTACTTTTCATACATATATGCATGAGGAAGCAAAAAGACTGCCTTTATACATACATGTGTTACGTTGGTGGACTTCGCAAACATTGGCCGGCGAGAATAAATATTAATACATTACTCTGTAGTGGGTCAGCTTCTGTAAGCGCAGTGGTTGTGGGTTCAATTCAGTGGTTCTTGGATTCTGAGCATAAATGCGTAAAATACAAATAATACATTGATATAGACAAAAAGTAGCTCTATTTTGTCCTGTATAGCTAGATAAATAGATTAAGCCCAGTGTCAAGACACTCCGGTCTCTATTTTTCATCCCAATTAGGGACATTGCGATTTAATGATGAGATTTAACGCAAAGTTTTATTTTCAGAAAGGAATGAAAATAGTCAATTCCTTCAGACGTTGACCTGTTGTAGCTATTGAAACTAAGTTATAATAGCGTTTTTTTTTTGACTTCTTTATGTCTATTGTCTAGTCAAAGGGTTAAAATAGCAGGTGCTACAACGGTTGCGCTTGCGCATCTGTTATGGACAACCGGAAGGATAACCATATAATAATAGTTATTAGAGTACCTTTGTATTAACAAGGAGAAAAAGTAATTACGTTACTTTAAAACTGTCAATAAATATCCTTATATTTTGCTTTATTCTTATTACGATAAATTGTTTGTAGCTTTACGCTGTGTCCCGCACTTAGTAGAGTAAGTAGACTAAGCCTGAGAACCTAGTGTTGAAACACTCTGTTATCCATTAATACACTTTCGTTCCTCACTTTCCGCCGAATTCTTGAGGCATTGCGTGTTAAGTGGTGAGTTTTGCCTCGACACCAGAACGGAGATATGATGATACATATTATTACGTCGTGTGACAATAGAATGTAGATACTATTGTTGTAGAATTTGCCACATTTATAGTAAGTAGTGCACTTATTCTCCTGTGCCACGACTGGCCTTATGCTTTATACTATTTATATAAATAGTACAAGATTATAGATATTAAAAACACATAAAAATTACGATTATTTTACTTTACAATAGTATATATAAAAATTCACAAGGTTAAGCCTACTCATGTTATTTTAATTAATAAAACCGGCAAAACGTTTCACGCATATATTTTGTCATTTAGAACAAAATGACTTACACGGCCTCATGTCGCTAAAATAATAGCTTGTTCATTTGTTATATTCGTGTTGAATGTAATTAACCGTCGTTGCTCAGTTGTTGTTATATACGTTTGTGGCAGTCGTGGCTGTCTTAACACTAGATCCCTCTGCCTATCCTGTTTGTGCCCCTGCGCCATGACTGGCTTTTATTTCTTTCAACAGATTTTACTTAAAAGCCTAAAGAAAATACTTATATTTTATATTAAAGGAATTTCCTATGAACTCATACTAAAATTTCTCCTTGCCAGGAAATACCTATGATGTATATTAGCTTATATAATTTATCACGTTAATGACCACATATTGATGAAGGACGCTCGCTCGACTTAACCGTCTTTTAAGTTTAAATACTTGTTGGGTCAAATGTCAAGCACTTTGATGTTCGTCCACTTTGGGTTAATTAAAATAGGATGATAAATTATATTAAAGAAATTGGTGATAATAATTATGATACATTAATTAATATTTATAAATAATATCTTAATTTTAATTATAAATAAAAAGTTCACGATAAGTTGTGAGTTCGATTATCACTCAAGGAAATAAAATATATGAAGAGGAAAAGAAGAAATGGAATTTTGTATTGTTGTAATTCAAATTATAAATATTCTCTGTTCAAGTCTACTATTTCGAAGAACTTTTGAATCGTCAAGTGAACATATAAACAAAAAGCTAGCACTGGTTCGGAAGGCAGTTCTGCTGAGAAGAGCCGGCAAGAAACTCAACAGTTGCTCTTTTCAAAGTCAATGGTATAATTTAATTACTACATGAACTTGCAGCTATCCTGCGTGACACTCAATAGATATTAATTCCATAAATATTTATCCTGTAAATATTCTTGAACAGTGTAATATACTTTACTTGATAGTACTTTTTTTACAGACACTTTAAATTGTTGTAGTGACAAACTTAGAATATATACGTATACTCAGATAGACTATATAAAAGATTTATTAACTAAATAAATTAATGAAAATTAACCATGACGTTGAATTTATCAATACAACATGCAATGTCTCGGAAATTATGCCTGAGCTATGCGCTGGGAACGGAGAACGGAGTGTCCTAACTAGTGTTAGGCCTACCCAGCTATAGACAGGGTACAGTTAGAAGCTAAAAAAAGAAAATATATATTTCATAGCGTGCACCTAAAGCCTTTATTCGATAAGTTTCTATCCCGATATAAAACGTCAGTTTATGCACCAGCAATGACTGGCTCTAAACGTCATGAAAGAAATACATGCTTCATTTCAGAACCATTATGAAATAACTCACTTGGCTAAAATATACCTTTTCCGCTTACAAATAAAGTTGTATATTGAATGTAACGGAGAATGAAAGCGGGATTTTAATTCGAGTCATGATAAAAAAATTGCAATAAAAGTTGAAATAGATGGTGATTTAAAAACGCAATCGTTGCACCTCAAGACTACCGTCGTACTAAGAATAGTGGAAAAGAATAGAAAAGGTATTCTTGTAATACTATATAATTGTATTTGTAATATTATAATGTTACATAGAATATATAAGTACCTAATACCAGGAGAGTAATTCATGAGAGCTTCACGTCATCCTCACACAGCAGTGTCAGCAGGGGGAACCTGATAACCTAGTGTTAGGACACTTCCTTTCCCCACTTTTCGTCCAATTGTGCAGGTATTGAGTGCGTGAAATAAATAGTTAATAACCAGTAAGAAGAGGACAGTCATACATCGGCTTCACGCTGTATCCCGCACATACCAGTGTAGATAGAGGGAAACCTAGTATCTTAACATTCAGTTTCCCACTTAATAATTCCGACCGTAAAAAGAAATGATCAATAGTTGTCTATGACATATTGCCAATACAAATTGGATGTGAACCCCCAACTATCAACACAAATTCTCGCACACAATGCCACTTTCAATTCCATGTGTTGCTACTCTTTGCTGGAGAACCAAAATGCTGAATCAGTGTTTTTCATATTCACTTTTAGCATTCCACTGAAATCTAAGAGAACAAAGGGACGATATTCCCAAAGAGGAAACTGATTTTTGCGACTCCAAACGTCTAGTCTGCTAGCTTTATTCAAATGCAGTAGTATTATTAGAGATATTCTTTATTATATAATTACATTAAATAAAAAGATTTTCGTTTTTTTTTTATTTTTATTTACTATTATTATAGTAATTGATATAATTTGAGTATATTCACCATCACTTAAGTTAAAAAAAAAATTATGATAATTATTGGGATGGACACAATAAAAAAAATTACACTTCACATATTACTTTCCTTCCTATTAAATAATATTTTCTATAAAAAATATATCAATCTTTTTTATACCAGGACGAATAGTAGAATACTGTACACACAGTGGTTGTGGGTTTGGTTTCCTATGGAAACTTGGCTAAAAGTACACCACTTAATTATTCAGTTTAGATTTTTTTCATCAAAACGCAATATCTATATTATATATTTAAAGTTATTATATCAAAAGGAATAAATTATTTTTTCG
The DNA here is from genome assembly GCA_037355905.1 of Heliconius aoede. Taxonomy (NCBI): domain Eukaryota; kingdom Metazoa; phylum Arthropoda; class Insecta; order Lepidoptera; family Nymphalidae; genus Heliconius; species Heliconius aoede. Next base: position 604,905 of record JBAIZZ010000283.1, read on the forward strand.
AAGAAAACTGAGTCTGAGAGCTGAGAAGGGCATGAAGCGCCTGATTTTAAGCACCACTGGTTTCCATTCCCACTCGGGAACCTAAATTACTTTCTAGCTTTGCTAAAAAGACAAAATATGCCTTTTCTCTCCACTCAAAACGCAATATCTCGAAAATTAGGCTTATTCATTCCTCAGTCTAGGTTTTCTCTGTTAACGCAGCATGAAGCCACTTTCATTAGATAATACTAAATTAGAAATTATCATAACAAAAGCCAATAAACAAACTTTCGGTTTAAAACAAAAAAAAATAATAATTTTAAGATGAGACGTAAAATATGTTACAACATAAATCTCTTCTTTCACGACATGAACAAAATATATTTTCAAAACAACGCTAACGCGGCGCTAGTGTGGCGTGTTCAAATTAAACATATTTTATAAGCAGTGATTATGATTGATCCGCTTCACCCGCGGTCGGGTCTCATCGGATATTAATTATGAAACTAATGGGTAGAAGAGTAAAAAAATATATAGAGACGGCTGGTAGCGTCAGAAGAAAAGAAATTTATTTATTATTTCTATTAAAGTTTTAATTTGCAAAAGAGCCACTCGCCACTCAACATGCAAATGGAATTCGGCGGAAAGTGGGGAACATAGTGTCCTAACACTAGGTTACCTCTGCTTACGTTGCTTTATGCGGGATATGGCGTGCAGCTGATTTCATTAAAAAAAAATAATTGTAAAAAGATTTATTCACACTTTTAAATTCACACTTCTATCTTTTAGACAAGAACTCGTATGAGTTCGAAGACTCTGTCTCTCTTTTCGCCTTATTTGAAATTGTCACGTCGACAAGCGGAACCCACCGTCGCTTTGCAATGTAAATAATAAAAATGTTAATTATTCCCCACATCCGCCGCATGATGCCGCCAATCAATCTAGCTACATTAATATATTGTTTTAAAATATGTTAAAAAGAAAAAGATGACTCATGATGCCATTGTTGCAACGGCCCAACGTCCAAGCGGGACAGTTGTGGGTTCAGTTCAATCGGGGTTTTTTTATTATATCCTTGCTCTGGTAAGACATCGTGGCGTTAAGTTTCGCTTCTTAGCACGCAATGTCTCGAAAATTATCTGCCTACTCTACTAAGTGAGGGATACATCGTGAAGTAAAAAATAATAATAATACAAGAAATACTCAAAACTTTTAAATGGATTTGCTTGATAAGTGTGATTCTCTCAAGTTAGAGCAAAGATTATAAACGTCCGAGATTGGCTTTTAATTTCAGTGAGTAACAATTAGCGTCACTTAATATAAGTTTGGAAAAGGTTTTTCCTGCAAATTATGCTTTACGGGAAGCTCAACCTGAGCTTTTTATTTTTAAAAAATTGATTAAGTATTCGTTTTGAAGACCTCGTTGATTTAGTGATGATAGTATTGAATTTGGTGATCGCATGATCGCATTAAGCGTATATTATGTAAAATCTATTATTTTGAAATACACTCTAAAAGTTCGGTCATAAGACGTTATGGCCAAACTTTCAGAGTAATATGTATTATAGAATTATAGAAAAGCATATTACTATATAAACAGAAAATAATTATATGTATGATTTTATATTTTTTAATGTAGACCTAAACATTGTTTCACGGTATCGCTACGTTTTAGGCTAGAATTGTGTTTAACTATATTAACTAATAGTTAATATAATTAAATGAAAAATCTCTTAAAAATAAGAGATTTTTCATATAAGGAAAGACAGAGGAAACTTACTATACTTCAACGCTATTCCCTACTTCCCACCTAATTCTAAGACAGCACATTGAGCGGAGCTTAACACCGCGATTCATTAGACCAAAGAGATAATTCCACCAAAAACAGTAATCACAGAACCCATATCTATCTAAGATAACCATACCACAACACGATATCAAACAACCAGTTTCCATCCGTCCCGTACGCCGTACGCCGTACAGCCAGTGAGTGCATCATGACACGAGCGTTATCTCATTAAGTATCTGAACACGTCAAACATATCAGCGACAGGCTACAATGGATCTGTCAAAACGTACACGCTCTGATTTATTTAGCTAAGGCATTATAATATGTGTGTGCTGTTCGTAAAACCTATTGTTTTGTTCTTGTTGTGAGTGATAAGGCAGTGATTTTGAATGAAATTGTAGAGAAATGGTATCAAATTTGTGTGGAAAAAAGGCATATTTATAATTTTCCCCGCATAACAGGGTATTGCTCTGCTGTCCAGATTTCTCCTAAAGTTTGAGACGTTGAATGGTGAAATTTAGAGCAATATTCAAATCGGTTAAATATTTCATTACCAATCACCCCCCGGAAGGATATTAAATATTTGTTGTAATATACATGGGGCGTTAAGTTTCGCCGCTCAACACTCAATGCCTCCAGAATTCAGAGTAAATTGAAAAACAGAAATATTTTATTTTAACTAATTTGTTTAATTAAATTAAATTAATCTATTTTTTTATATTTTTACAGGTAATTGTCACTAAACTTGTATTCAAACGCAACAGACATAACAGTAAGTTTAGTAATCGATTTTTTATAATCTATACTATTTTTTCTGGCATTTTGTTAATAAACATGAAAAAAAAGCTACAAAATAAAAAAAAACACCTTCGTTTTTCTCACAATAGTACAGTAGCTTATTGACATTTAGCTTATTTAAAAAACATTGCAAACTTCTTGTGAATCTATCGACCCCAAACAGTTTAATTGAAACCGACTGATGCGTAAAATGTATAGAATAAAGAGGGAATAAATTTTTAAGAAGATTATCGTCTAATCTATCAATGGGACCAAAATTGTTGTGCTAGGGTTGTCAAAAACTTTAAAGAATATATTTGTGTGGTTGAATTGAAGCAGTTGATTAAAAAAGTATATTAAATTAAATATATTTTCTAAATAGTTTTAAGTCTTGTGCATATATTTAAATATATTTCCCAATTATTCTTATACTCCGTTCCCTACTTTCTTTTTTACAGCTTTTATTTTATCGATATAAAATGTAATCTTTTAATATGTAAATTGTACTAACAAAAGAGCGAGTCATGGCGCAGCGGCACAAAGTGTATAACGCGCACAGTAAACGGTAATAAAGAAAAATATTTTGTTTTATCTATGATGAGGCCGTCGCGGCGCAGTGGTTGTAACGCGACGGTTGTGTGCCACTCAACACGCAATGCCTCTAGAATTCGGCAGAAAGTAGGGAACGGAGTTTCTTAACACCAAGGTTCCCTCTGCCTACCCTGCTGTGTGCGGGATACAGCGTGAAGCTGAAAAAAAAACCTATGATGAAATATTGCAATTCTTATCTTAATGTCTACTTTAATAAGAAAATGTTACTACAAAAATGTAGAAACATACCCTGTAATGTAATACACGTGTATTATTCAATAGAAAATTATAAACAGACACATTTTATTAAATTATATTTCAAAAAAGTACTAGCAACCCTACAGTATATATTTTATAGAATAGACTAAAGACCATTTTGTTAAGAGATTTCTCAAGACTCGACATGTCCTCAACCTTTTGTCCCATCTATTAATGAACTATAAGACCTTTATTTGTCGTCTTAAAATATCAACAAATAAATTTGTTCCTTAAGTTTTGTAGAATACGGTTTAATTTGCTTTGTATGTGATCATAATCTTGATCTGCTTATATTTTTTATAAGATCTACCAGTTATTAGATTTAATAAAAATTTTGGCGTGTAACGTTTTTTAATTGATAGTTATATATATTTGAACGAAGGGCACCTCTACTATCTCTTACCATCCTTCATAAATGATAAGAGGTGCACGGGGACATCACGGTTAATCTTAGCTTACTCACGATATTAGAGAGAGGTCACGAAAAAAGTAAGAATACCTCCTGAAAAGGTCATACATACTTGAAGAGAACAAAACAAGAAATTAAACACGAAAGAGGTATATAGATTCATACCCCGATAGGGATAAAACGTGAAAATAAAAACAATCTCTTGTTGCCTTTTTATCCGTTAGTATTTGTCCATATCTTGTGTATCGTTTTGGCCGGGAAAAATTTCCCAAATCTAAACTCAATTTATTAAAACTAAATAGTTATTTTTACCTTTAAATTTATTATTCTATAATCGTAAACTATAATTTAAATACTCGTTATTTAATTTAGCTTCACAACGCAGCCTCGGATCTTACTCTCCGAATTTCAACAGAAAAAAATCAAACAATTAAATTATTTAAACATCCACAAAAACCAATCCAAAATACAAAATATACAGAACCACAGTGACTAACTGTCATACAATGTCCATTCATAACTTCTACAATGCAATACGCCAACATTCACTAAAGCTCACAAAAGCATCGAATGAGTTACTAAAGAAAAATACGTCCCAATAATTTTAAAACGCGACCCCGCGCCCACCGTTTATTACAATAATAACCACCTGTGTTACGTAATAATTCATCGGGAAATGAGCTCGGTTTTTCTCAACTCAGTGCCGTATAAAATATAAAGTCTAATGCTTATGCTTGTAATGGTGTAGAGGCGCAGCGTTACAGTAAGTTGTAAGTTCGATTCCCGTTGTAAAATTGAGATAATATTTTAATAAGATTTACTCACTTGAACCAGTTTGTAGAGAGTGATAGTGAGGGACGGTAAGTCACTCCGTTACCCACACACTAGACACTATCACGTTGCACCACTAAATATAAACACATTAGTTATTATTTAATTTAAAAAAAATACAAAAAATAAATGATTACCTTAACAAAAAAAGGCGTTACCCCCTAGACTACTGGCTTAGGCTCGAGCGTAACATCTTTATTTTCAAGTGACGTATACAAGATTCTCTCTCACCTGTATTTATGAGCTCTCAGCGTTATTTTTATTCTTTAAAAATAAACGAGTCGTTTCGAATTTTCGTTGCAAAATATAGACTTCGCTTTAATGTAAGGGTTTTGTCAATGTCGCCTGTATAAAGAAGAACAAATTTGGCAAATTTATTCATTTCTATAAATTTAAATTTGTTTTATTTTTCTTGTTGTTAGATTGGATTTGTTAACTAGTACAGCAATATTTAAACGAATAATTTAACAATATCGTAAAAACTTGTTCTCAATTTTTATTTAATATTTACTTAATAGAAAACAGACTTTTTTTTAAAACAATGGCTCATTTTTCTGAATTAAACGAAAACAAATCTAATAAAAAGAAAATATAAATAAAAGCTTAAACCAAATTCAAAATTTAACATCATAACACCTTATAAACAACAATCAGACGCCAAAAGTTACACGCCTCGTACAAATTGAACTGCCCTCGAAAGAAAAGAAATCCACCGAATTAAAAAGCCAATCTAAGTTATCCCATACAATTACCGGCCACTTACCACACCCCCTTATTTAAGGGATGAAACGGTGGACCGTCGGGACAGGGGATGCACTTGCATTTCTATAATAGACTCGGTGGTATAAATGGATTTTGTTGGTAAGCGAAGAAAATTGACCGGCGTAATCCTCTTTTCGGTACTATTTTTTTTTCATATTGTATTTTTCAAGTAGGAAAGTAAGTAAATCACTATTTTCCCCTCACTTTTGGTATATTTGGTGTTGTCTAATGAAACTCAACTCCGCGATATATCATGCGAAAGCGGGCAAATGAAATTATTTTATTCTCTCGAGCGGAAATGGAATCCAACGCGCTACTTCAAACGCTGTCGAACTGCCAACGATGGATACGACGATATACACCAAACAACTCTTACTATGTATGTATATTATTTATATATACATAATAAGATATTAGTTAAAACGCGTAACTATCCTTAGAATTTTCTAAAATTCTATACTAATACTACAAAGCTGAAAGATGTATTTGGTTGGATCCGTTAAAGTTCAAATTGAAAAATACTTTGTGTTGGAGAGTAAAGTTTTTTTAGGAAAGGTGTAACCAGACCAGTGAATCCCCACAATGTCATGTGTCATACAACTTTTAGTTTTACCAGTTTTGCTTATGACACCTGGCACCCGTCTGCTTCTGCTAGACCACACGAGCCAAGTAACTGGTAAAATATAGTTTAAATATATACGTAATATTAAGTTAGTATCATGACTTACGTGACTCTAGGTATCAGAGGGCACGCACTAAGCACCGACGGCCCGAGGGCAGCGAAATAATGCAATACTTCTGATGAATCGATTCACGTTGCAGAATGCACGTTGTGGTCGCATAAATTAACTTGTTGCAAACGGAGTTTATGAAGTCTATGAGGGTTAGCAAATTTCTGAGAGTTCTATTTTCGGTTCGTTTCATCTTATTTCTAGAAAATATCTATTTTCTTAGGATAAGAATATGTAGCCCATAAATACAAATGAAATGCGAAGAGAAGATGTATCCTAGAACAAACTAAATTTATTATTTATTTTCACATATCTCTTGAACATAGTTCCATCCAGCCAGATCCATTCCATCTTCGTTCCCCACTCTCTCATGTAAAAGACACCTTGGTTGCCACACTAGATAAAAAAATAAGTTACGGCGCACGGCATTAAATTCGGTTTCTCAAAAAGTAAAGTCTTGCAAATTGAGCAGAAAATGGGGAACGAAGTGTCTTAACACTAAGTTACATCTACCTACTAAAAAAAATATTAAAAAATATTATTCTTCTGACGAAATGCGACTTCACGATAATTTATGTGGTGTGCCATTCTGCACCACCAACATAACAAATAATATCTGGTGAACATCTTCAAAGTCAAACAATCTGACAGTTTGCAGAACATTTACATAAACTGATTTCTTGGATATTTCAAATGTTATTATATTATTATAATCCATCGAAAAACCCTTAAGTTTCAAAATAAAATACTAAATACTACTTAAAAAATATTACATCTATTATATTTATATATACATAAATGTATATTTGAAAAAAAGCTTTTTTATCTAGAGAACTCAATGTTTTTATAAAGTTTTCATTTTTTGCTTTAGTTCCTATTTAAAATATGAATAATATATTCTAAGCAAATAATATAAGAAAGGTTATCCTTATGAAACAACCACTCAATGTTTAAGTACTGACCCTACCAACAAAGCAATGTTATTATCAGTTAACGGTGCCCTGAACTTTAAACCCGAGCCGACATATTTCTACAACTAAAACACTAGTTTAAATTTCACACGATTGCTAAAGAATCGATGATATTTATTGATATATTTTTCTCTAAATGTATATAAAATTATTCTTTTATTGTTTAACTGACAGACAACGAACAGAAAACTACTACTAGCCTTACGAAATTCACATGGAGGTAGCTTAGGGAGTCTAGGGTAACACTAAGGGAGGATTTCTCGAAACGGAATGAAAAATCTCGGTAACGAGGTAAAAATTATATTTTTCATTTCATTTTTTAAAGTCCATGCAAAAAATATATATACCTGGCCTATTCGTATATGCAAATTAATTTATTTTAGACAACAAGTGTGGAAAAGCTACATTTTTGCGTACTAAATGCAAATACAATGATTTTAGGTCAAGTTAGTTTATTTTTATTCCCCTTAGTGAGGAATGTGGGGAGTATAAATATTTTCTATTTCTTCGCTCTGGAAAGATAAAGCGAGCGATTTTATAATAAAAATACTTTATGAAAGTGTTGTAAATTCAATGTCTAAAATATTAAATTTCTTTAAATAGTCTCAAAAAACTACTAAATATATTTAACGGATAGGTCAAATTATTTATCCGTTGAATTTCTTATACCCTCACTTTTTATAGCTAAATTTTTATATTTGGCAAATTGTAAAAACAGTTCAGTACACTAAGAATAAGCTGTCTATAAAAATCTACAAAGTAATTCGTTCTCCTTTTTAAATGTAACAATGACTCATGCAGATGACGGCGCTTTGTGCTTTCCCAGTAACGAGCTTATTAGCTGTTGTTTTCGGCCTTTAACGACAACACCGCTGGAAGCGAACGAAGCTTCCTAATTTATAGGTTTTTTTATGCTTAAGTGTAGTAGCAAATTAATTAAACTATACACTAATTATTTACACTCAGGAATTTTTAATATATGAAAGTATTTGTATAAGGTTTTTTTTATAAGCGTAGGTAGGAGCTAAGAGCACATCCTATTCATCACTTACTGCATATTTTTGAGAAACTGCGTGGCGGAATTGAACGCCTCACGTTCTTGTCTTTACTCATTCTAGTTTACTCTTAAAAAAAACAGATTAAAGAAAATAACTTCTTTCTCTTGGATTACAGTATTGAAAATAAACGCGAAATTCGAAATACAAAACATTTGACCCCAGACCAAATTCGTACCCATTCCTTACGTTAGGCTTCACTTTTTTTTTAATAAATTTAAAATGTCGAATAGTCATTTTCAAGATCTACCCTACATTGATCTCCATATACATTCATCCCCACTATCCAAATATATAAGCGGACTGAAATTGTTACAGTAGTACAGTCACTTACTAGGTACCGCTATTACACGTTGAGTTACGCCCCCATTACAGCAGCATCGCCCCTTCATTCGCCTCTCATAATGAGAGTTGCCTTCTGAACTAATAAAAATAAATGCTAAAGGCGCCGGCTTTACGGAAAGACTTGCTTAAATGTTATACGTATTTACTAATTTATATGAATTTTTATTTTTGTAACATTATATTTGTATTATATTACATATGTACATTAACAAATTGCACGCCTATGCGAAACTCTCTGTAAGAGAAAGCATAGCGTTAAGTTTCACTGGGTTTGATTATATTCCATTGTATTTAAACAAAAATAATTTAAATATAGCGAAGTGGAGGATTTAAATATAGCAGCCACATTTTGAAAACGAACAATTAAAGAATGAAAACAGAAACAATTTGAACAAAAAATAACAAAAATAAATATACAAAGCAAGAAGTTATTTTAAATACGAAACAAAAAATATAAGATTAACTTCAACAAAAATAACGAAAATTTCTTTATTTTCCAAAGCGAGATTTTATTGTATGGCGCTCGGTGTATGCCCTATTCTTAAAACTCCAAATATTTTATTCATATCGAATTGGAAGCTCTGACTTGTTGACTGGATTTTGGTGTAGGGCTATGAACTTAAGTAAAAAGCTATCGTTGCGTAAGTCTAACTCACTAACTAAACGCGATAGTTGCGGGTTCGATTACCGATTGTTCACTCTGGTAACAAGACAAAGTGTAACGTTAGGTTCTACTACTAGTGCGTGAAAAGTGGAGTGTCATAATTGTAGGTTCCCTCTGCCTACTGTGCTAAGTACGGGCAGCGTGAAAATTAGTGTATACAAATAAAGTAAAATAAAGCAAATGTTAAGTATTAAAACAATACGTTTACACAAAAACCACCCTATTTTTCCTATCCAAATCCAAAGTCTCAAAATTTTCTAAAATAATAACGCAATATATTTTTGAAGACATTTTGCAATGACTGTCCTCTTATTGCACCGCGTACTCCTCGCTTGTTCCATAGCTGCACAGTTTAGTCTACAGAAGCGAGGTTTGAGCGATACGGAAAGCAGATTCTCGACGTTCCAACGTACTCATTGTACGACGCAAACAATGATCGATCTGGTCACCGATGGCCACATATAGGCCATATAAAACTAACATAACTCTATGCCAAAATAACTCTAATTGTTTAATATATAACGTTTAATATACTGTAAATAGACTTATTTGTCGAATTTGTACACGTTACCTGGCGTGGCGTGCTTTTCATTTATTTTGATTGTGTGACAAATGTTGGATTTGGGTTCAATTTTAATGCTCGTGTAAAGATTTTAGTTAAAATTGCGATGGATAGGTAATTAATAAAATTTTTAGACTTATTTTTTGCCGATTTTTGGTGCAGAGAAACAGGCGTGCGACTGTAAGTGCACCGTAACTCAACATGCAATATTTCTTCAGAATTTGGCGAAAAATAGAGAAGTGTCTTAATGAGAGCGTGTTTTTAATACTAGGTTCCCAGGTTCTCTCTGACTACTTCGCTATATGCGGAGTACAGCGTGAAGCTAAAAAGAAACTTATATTAAATAAAAGCTTAAATCTTAAAACAAGACCTATAAAATGCACATATAATATAACAAAGAAGTAAAAATTAAAATCTGAATCCCAAACCGAACGGGGGTCGGTCGATCTTTGTCAAATCAGCAGCAAAAGAGCTTTGAAAGCTCACCTTAAAATGTAAAAAACCGCTGACGTAGGTATCCCTAAAGAATTGCAACAAGAGAATTTCTACTTACGAGTACCTAATTGCAGGCTTAAATTCTCACGCTATTTTCTTATTTTACTGTTGTATGACAATTAAGAGGCCCTCGTGGCATAGTGCCACAAATGTGTAAGTTTAAATGTGACAGGTTTTGAGTTTCCTGATTCCCGCTCGAAGAAATAAAATTAATATTCTAATTCTCTCTGATAACTAAGCAAAAAGCAAATGGGTTTTTCGATTACTTTTTAACATATTTTTTTTAAAAACAAAGGTTAACATCATACGACTAATATTTTTGTAGTTATGAAGAATAATTGAATTTATTCTTCATAACTACAAAATTAGCTAGTATTTTAAGCTTATATATATAGTAAAGCTTGATGTGACTGCCATCTGTATCTCATTTAATTTGTTCTTCCATGTTCCTCCTGATCTCATGGTATTTCTTATTGCACTCAGGACGTGCTTTGTCAGAGGAGAAAATGAGCGAAAGTTCTTTTAAATTCTTATACGGTTGTAGTTACGATTTATCATTAATATAAGCCACAGTATTATCCAAACACACCTTAGTAGATTATTTAAAGTTTTTAAGCAAAAATAAAACTTTTAAAAAAATCCAGCAAATCAAATATATTCGAAACAATTATTTTCTATCTCAACATCTAACGAGATTGTTCATTATGAATGTTTGTAACAAATTGATTTGAGACTTATAATAACACCTTTTACCTTCATCAGGGCTGGCTCGTTGCTTTTTATGACAGACTTGCTCTATCCTATTTGCCGTATTTCTGTAATGAACGAATTTTATATAAGGATAAATTAAAAGAAAAAAAAGTGTAAAAACTTTTTTTGCGCTGTCAACGCTCTTGGAATGAAAAGTAGATTTCTTTCGGTTAATTAGTTTTGGACGGTTCACCTTTACTCAATTAAGTTTGTTTGTTTGACTGTACTTTGTTCAAATTAGGAAAATAAATCACATTTTCTATAATATAAGTGAGTAGTATTTTTTTCTTAAATAATGTTTGTAAAAAAATATTTTTATCGGAGCAATAGCAATGGCGTTGAGTTCCGCCATTTAACACGCACCCCATAATGTGGATTAACTAAATGGAAGTGCTTCAATGGGAAAAAAGTGACATAAAACAAGGTTTTCTAGAATCTTACCAGATTATCCAATCCAAAAATCAAAGTAAGATTCAATTATTTGAGTCATTTTTAAATGCAATAAATTTTAAAATAATACATATATTTCACAAAGTTTGTATTTACAATTATTTGGTTTCGCTATCGTTGTTCTTGGAAATCATCAAGGCTATTTGTTAACTTCAAGTTGGTTTAGTTTCCATTTAAGTTATTTATTATAAAGGTTTCTGTGACATCGTAGAAACACAATACAAGGTGACAAGTACAGCAACGTATTGAAATCAGATACTATTTTATAAAGGCATGAGACCATGTCTCTAGAAAATTTATAACAAACTAAACAAATATCTATGCTTTCAACAATATTGTTTTTAGTTTTAATATTTATTTTATGTTTCATTAAAAAAATATATTAATCAAAATATCTTTTAACCAATAGAATACATAATATAAATATGTTTATTTTCTTATCCATAAAGAAATATTTCCTATAAAATATATTACTATTCGGATTTCCGAGTAGAAATATGTTCATATTAAAATTAATTTAATACTAATAAAATACATATTCCAAACATAATTATTTATATCAAACCAAACATACACTATTCAGACAGAAAACTAAGTATTTCTCAAAGGAATTTCCATCATAAAAATTTAAGAGCTCAGCTTCTCCGTTGAAATCCTAATTTCTAGTAATAAAACTGTAAAGCACCACTAAAATCTGTAAAGCACGACCGAAAGGATGTGAGTGATATGTCAATTAGTATAATGTCGAACATAAAAACGTTACCGTAATAACTTCGGTATTTACAATTGTAATGAGTTGTACTCATGCGCCACGACTGACGTCTATTGTATAGTATAAACTTCTCAAACTTAAGTCCTTATTTAGTTCGCTCGTTCCCTTATGAAATTCCTTAAAAAATCTCCTTTAAACTTCTCTCTTCTCCACCACCTATCCCTTTACGTAACCAAACACCACAGTTTATCTCACACAAGACATTAATACCGTACCTACCGTACCTGAGTTCAGGAGATACGACAGATAGCTCAATTAGCGTAATGATGGACAATAAACCTGTTATGCTAATGGCTGTGGCTTAAAGCACTCAGCTGCAACTGAACTACGGCGCGTGCAGTGTACGTCGACTGCGGTATACGTGTGTCAGATGACCTTATAATATTTATTAAATTGACCTACTATTATTTATTACTTAAGAAAACGTAAAAACCCGCGCTTCTTGGGAACCATGCAAACTGGTTGGATAAATATATTTTTTCCTAAGAGTAGATTATACTTATTATATATTATTGTTTGTTGAGCAGTTAAATTAACAATAGAAAGCTCATTTAGCTTCAAGCTATGTCTCACGTATGTATGACAAGGTTGGCAGAGGAAATCTATAATTAAAACATTCCGGACTTCACTTTCCATCTAATTTTCAAATATTCCATGTTAAGTGATGGAACTCTTACAGCCGCCGGTTATCTCGTATAGTAAGCTGCAAATGAAACACTTAGTTTTCGACATCACTATAACTTCAGCAAAGATTTATATATACAGACCTCAATATTTTAACGTCCAACAGTGTCCCCTTAATGTTGACATGATCTCTAAATTTACGAGTATTTCTTCATTACCATCTTCATTTGTGGTCACTAAGTGTGGCTGACGTTTTACGTTTATTACACAAACTTTCTTTTATGATTGAATATATTTTATAACTTATGGGAATTCTTAATATGTGAATAATTGTAGGATAGGGGATTCGATTCTCGGCTATAAAAATGGTAATCTAGTTATGGTGACAATGTTGGTAACTACTAGAATGTGACGGTAGATTTATATGTTTATGACTGACAGGATTTTTTAAAAATATTGAGAAAAAACTAATAGGCATTCCTTCCATGGATTCAATGTGTGAGTGAGCAGAGCATTTCACCTTGTGGCTCCGTCTCTAGTGATTTCTAAACTTCTCTCTTATGACCCTTTACGACCTCTTTTAAATACAATAAGTTTACGTTTCCACCAACAAAGGGTTTTATTTTTTGTAATTACTTCGCTGTGTTCCTAGTACTGAGCGAAGTCCACTATTTATTGGTGGATATATAAGTATGCAGTTTACTACTCACGGTGGAAGCCGGGCTTTAATGCTAGCCTACATTCCTCAAGTAACCTACATGCCAAATTTCCAAAGCCGGATTTCCACCGCACTTTAAAATATTGTAACTATAAACGTTGCATAGAGTAATAATTGAACCGACTACCCTCGCTGTTTAATCAGGCACTTCACAATGTTGCCACAATGGTTTCCTTTTTTATTAAGTATTGTATCTCATCTTTTGTATTTTCTTTTACAATCATAGTGTAAACACGGGGCTACTGTGTCGTTTTTTACAACCTCCTGCTGTTCCATTCAATTTTATCTTGTGAGTCTGAGGATAATAGTTTTTTTTTTTCTTTTTAACAAATCTTCGTTATTTATTAAAGAAACTAGTTAGTAACTTTTGTATTGTCAATTAGTTTTTTGTTTGTTTTCATAATTATAGAATACTAGCTGCGTTTAGGCAGCTTCGAACGCTTAAATTTATTGTTATATTTTAACCAAATTGTATAAAATCTTAACATAAATATCATATGTGCTATTCTGATTTATGTTTAAGCTGTATATATTGATGTAGTATTTTTATCTTAATTCGCTCAGTAATACATGAAAGTGGGACATAGATCACTAGACAATCTTTCACATTTATAATATTAGTACAATAAGTAATGAGTCTCCATTTTGCTTTTATTTCTGCTTATAGCTTTTCTTATAGTAGAGATAATCTAATGTCAAGACATTTTGTTGTCCGTTTACCGCCTGAAACCAAGACATCGATTTTATTTGAGCTGAGAAATGAAAATATTAATCTTCGTATGCGACTGTACGCGCAATTATTACGTTGTAATCAGACGCCGCCTGTCCCACTGCACCAATACACCACTGCACCACTGGTCTTCTCTTATTTATCGTCTGCCTCTAAGTTGTATAAATATCTAAAAAAAAGATACTGTGATTATATATAATTATAACAAATTACAACAAAATTCCCATCAAGCCAGCCCCAGTATATTTGGAATGTATAAACGAAATGATAAGTTCACTCAATATCTAAATTGTCAGCACCATTACTTTGCTGATTTAAAATTTCAAAGGCTTTCGAATTTCTCGATAAAAGATAACTAACTGTTCTATATAATTTGATGTAATACAATATAATGAAATATTGCTAAAATTAAATTTCATATTTGTAAGGTACTTTCATTGATATTACAATATATAAATAGGTCATATACGCGGCGGTTGTGGGTTCGATTCTCAGAGGAAATAAATATTTTTATATATATCAACACTAGGTACCCTCTGTGACGATTTATTCTTTATTTCCTTTACGATCTTGTATAAACAAACTACGTACACTATTATATATATATAACTTTTAAGGACAACGAGTTCTGTTAGAGGAGCCATCGTGACACATTGAGATATGCTCTCACAGTAAAGATGACGATTGTTGGTTTAATATTTTTTTAATGTTATTTTCTTATATAAGTTTAGTACAATAAAGAATATTTATATGAAAGTCTATGCGCAATATGACGTAACAAAAATTTTGTGGTAAAGAAAGTGTTTTAACGTTTAGTTCCTTCTGTCAGTTGGTCACATTACCAGCTACATATAACATGCTATGTGCAGGATACTGCGTGAAGGTCAAAAAGTAATAGACTTACATTATATACACATACATATATACATACATACACACAAACGGCAGTCACTCTAAAATTCCAACAATATCCACGTAAACTGAAGAATAAAAGGCTTCAATTAACCCACTTTCATATAAAAAGTTCATAAAATATGAAAAGTGTTATACTCTTTACAGTGTGCCTGATTTTCCAATATTAAATGTTAAATAATTAAGTAATAACCGGGCGCAGTGTTTGCGCAGCATGTTTGCTTTAAAGCGAATATCGAATAAAACTATTCATGTGATCGGTTGGATTTAGCGTTGATGTTACCGCTGAGGTGGGTTGCATCAGGTTGTGCTGGATGCTTATGTTTTGCGGTACAGGGTATCAGGGGCTATAGAAATGATGCTGTATGGCCCAAATTATGAGATCGAGCGATGAGAAATTATAATTTTTATTATGATTATTTAGTTAGTTTTGCTCTTCATTTATCTCTTATAAGAATCTAAAGATATTTTCTGGCTTTCTCTTTTATTTCTTTAATCGATATTGTAGTATTAAAAGGTGCAACGCACACCTGCACTATGCACTACATTGACAACCCTGACTTCCGGTCTCCGTGGCGCATTAGCACAGCATCTAAATGTGCAGCTGCGCCACCACGGATTTGAATCCGTGGTGGATGGTGAGTTTTGATAAAGCATGGCTTTGAGTTTTCCTACTCTAAATGCAATATAAAAGTTAGTTAAAATTTAACTGTAAGATAGAGAAGAAAATAGTTCGATAGGCGCAAAATAGCAGGTAGGAGCGGTTAAGCTTCTAAAATACATAGTAATAAAATCCTCATGTACAATATAGACCTTTTGGGCAGTCGAACTGTGTAGCTAATATGCTTGCATTACTAATTAAAAGTAATACAGTAGTCGGTTTAAATTGTTGCGAAAAATTTTAAGTCCTTGAGTGGGTATCGAACTCACAACCACTCGCGCTTACAGTCACACTTTGTGCCCTTGGCCCACGACTAGCTTCAATTCAAATTATTTCAAGTGTGAATATTTTTTTAATGTACTTTTTATTTAATCTTTACGCTGTATCCGGCACATGACAGGGCTAAGATAGAAACATGTTAAGACACTTCCGTTCTCTACTTTCCACCGAATTCTGGAAGCACTGTGTGTTGAGTGGCGTTTGCCTCTTACTAAACCGAGGATATGAAAATATTTATTTAAGTCCTTAATGCCAATCGTGGCGCAGGGGCACGAAATGTCCTGCAAAATCGACTGGATGTGGACTCGATCTCCGCTCGAGAACAGGGAATATTTATTTAAACTTATATTTTCATTTCTTCGCTCTGGTAACGAGGCAAAGCGCGGCGTTGAATTCCGCCACTCAACTCAATTCGGCGAAAAGTGGGGAACGTACTCCATTCCCCGTGAAGCGTGAAGCTGATTTATTTTATTTAAGTCCTGGAGAAGAAACTATATCCAACTCTCAGCCATACCAGCACACGTATGCAATCACTAATAAAACTAGTTTTAGATACTTATCTACAAACCACCGCGGAAGATACTAAAAAGATAAAAAAATCATTGAACATATGACAGTAATTTTAATTGAACGTCAAGTTCTAACAATTAAGTTAATTGCAGTTAAATCTTAATTAATAACAATTAAACGACCAATCCACGTCGAAGTTACACTAACACTATAAATACAAGATAATTAAATGATTACAATCTCATGTAAGCTCTCACACACTTAAAAAGACACGCACACCGAACACAAGCTATAAATCAATAGTTTTTTGTTTTTGTTTTTCTAGAGCTTTTGTTTTATGTATCTTTTTTTAAGTTTCACACTGTATCCCGCACATAGTGTAGGGAAGACCCACTCAGGTTCCGTACTTTCGTTGTAACAGAAGACAAATTCTGGAGGCATTGCGATTGAGTTGCGAAACTCAACGTCGTGCTTTGCCTCGTTACCAGAGCGAGAAAATTAAAATATTAAATATTTAAATTTGTTGAATGAGAATTGAATCCACAACCTATTGCATACAGTCGCTCGCTCTCGCCTCTGCGCCACGACTGGCTTTGAAGCTCTTTTTGTTGTAAACCTTTTTGTTATTTAATTAAGAGACTCGAATCGGTCCGTTCGTAAATTGATGCGTGGGTGCCATTAAAAAAAGATATGCCCCTATTCCGTTAACTTTTAGTGTTATTTTTGATCGTTCGATACTTCGATAGTATCTCTTCGATATGTCAATCGATGATTTACTTAATAGCCGCTTTTTATAACAATTGCTTCATTAACACCTTGTTTCTTTCATCACACGCGGATATGATTATGCTGGAGATAAGATTGGAGATAAAAAGAAAATAGTCATATATCACTGTTACATTTAATTTAAAACACTATATATAAATTGTTGAATCTTAATTTTATTTTTGTGCAAAGTGGAGAACGGAGTGTCTTTATGGGAACGGTATGTCACTTCCGATCCCCATTGCGATTGTCTGCCTCATTCTGGAGGCATTGCGTGGCGGAACTCAATACCGTGCCTTGCCTCGTCACCAAAGCTAGGAAATAAAAATATGACATTTTTAAATTCTCGAGTGGATATTGATTTCACAATTTACATAAAAATATTTTTATTATAAGATTTTAATATTTTTTCCAGCGTTAAATTACACACTATAAACTTCTAACTGCAACAAATTGTAGATATTTTAACAAAAAACCGTTTGACTTTCGACTTGAAGCTGACATCCGAACTTTGATCCCAACGGAGTCGTCTATTACACATATACACTGTTCTGTACAAATATAAAGTAACAGAATGTAAAATATTTTAAATAAGATAAAATTTTTTTTTTAAGGCCATCGTGGTATCGTTAATGTTCTACGGTTGTGGGTTCACTTCTGACTCGTAAAAATGTGGTTATGGGGACTTATAGGCTATATAATGATAAGCATAGAGAATGTACTGTTGTAACACTCTTGTCAGCGTCCAAGTAATCGCAACGGTTGAGTTCGATTTCCACTTAGGACATGAAAAATTTCCGTCTTAGTAGCGTTAATCGCCACTTAACGTGTAATATCTCAAACTGTTTACCAGCTGTTTACCTGGCTCGATAACGTGATATCCGAAAATAAAAGTGAACTGTGAATGTATTGTTTCATCGATATAGGTATTTATATCTTTTACAATCTTAATTTCTCATTACTAATAAAAAATTAAAAAGAACGAATTAAATCGAACTAGTAACCGTCCCTTCACACTTAAATTCTTATTAACTACAACGTGCTCATTAGTCAAGTGCATCTATCTCTTTCATTTCAATGGAGATAAAAGGAGAAGAAACACTACGGAATAAATAGCTTCCTTTTCTAGATCACTTTTGGTTTAATATCACATTTATATGATAAAATCTTATATGACGCCACTGAAAGATAAGCTAAGTTATAATATTATTATTGAATTATTTTCATGCGTAAATAGCAGGGTAGGTACAGAGAACCTGGGAAGCTAGTACTTCGTCTTGGTACGTGGAGCGGGAAAATGATAATAATTCATTCTAAAGAGTAAGAATCGAAGCCACAACGTAGCATTTACAGTTAAATGATTTGATGCTGCACAATTTAAAGATAATTGTGGTTTTTGTAATCTTAAAGCTTCTCTCATCTCATGTTATTTTATTCACAGGAATACTAAGCGATACTTACACTTTATAACTATATTTACTCTTATCGTTGGACTACAAACTTATTTTTACACAGTTATAGTCAAAGCGCTTATATTTATAGCGTGTGAAAGGATCTTGACATGAAAGTTACGTAATTGCGCGTGAAAGATACAATTAAATTTAATTATCGAAATGAAGCTCTTAAGCTTTTTATTTGTAACTGGGGGACAGTTAAAAGTTAACTCTTTTGTTAAAATGTTGTTATTTTTAAAGTTTAAAGATTATTTTAAATATATTTTCAGTGTGGGAAATACTTTCCTACCTCCCTCATTTATATACATACCAAATGTAAGTTTCTAAGTCTAGTGTCTGTCAGTCATTAAAGAGAATTATATTAACATATATAGATAATTTGAATTATAATATAATTTTAAAAATAAATACAATATAAATAAATAACTGCACAGAAAATCCCCAGGCATCTCTTAATAGCTCAATAAGGCTGTAACCACGTTCAATTGAGAGAGAAAAATAAATAAAAAACCAGCTTTAAAAAGTTCAAGCAAAATAAGCTTTAAACGAGTAAACTGTGTGGGTCCATAAAAAAAAAATTTAACTAGGTAACCTTATTTTAAAAACGTTTTAAACTCACCTCGTCGTAACAAGTCCGCAATGCAGCCTCGCGAATATTATCGGAACGTTCGAATGCGAATAATTTTGGCTGCCATTGTTCTCCTTTGAAATACAACGGCTTGTAAAAGTTCTGAGATCATTTATTTTACACTTTAGACACCAATGTGACGTTGGAAATTCCAGTTTGCCTGCAATGGTAGTGGGTTCGATTACAAATAATTTTTTTTTTTTGCTTTGTCCGAGCATGCATGGGCTATTTATGGGCTGTTCTATTTTAAACTGTTTTACGCAAACAGAACCTAGTTTCAAGTCACTCCGCCGTCGTGGCGCAGCGGCACCGCGTTGGAACGATTCCACGATCAAACCATCGTTTGATTCCTACTTGATATATGATGTTTTTTCGTATCCTTCATTTGGTAACAAGACAAAGCGCGGCGTTAAGCTTCGCCTCGCTACAGACAATGTCTCGACAATGGGACGGTGCGTTGGGAATAGAAAGTCTTAACATTGGATCCCTTCGGTGGCTATGTGTGAAATTCAGTGAAAATAATTAAAATTAACAAAAAACCTTGAACTTTACCTTCAAAACGTCATAAATGATCAAAGAAGTAATAAAAAACATGTGAATTGCAACCTACAAGTGTGAATTCGATTTAATAAGATTAAGAATACCTCACATAAATCAAAGGGTTTATACTCATGCCACGTTTTATGATTCGGTTTTATCATAGGTTTCTTATATTGTGTCTATAACAACTTTACGTAATATATTAATTTATATTTATTTTTTAATTCTCGTAATTCTTTAAGACATTAATTAATTATTACTTAAGGCTTTATAGATTTAATTAAGACTAACTTGTATCCCCACATAGTAACCTAGTAAAGCACTCCGTTCCCATTAGGACACTTTCGTTCCTCACATTTTACCAAATTTTCGAGTCATCGCGACTGAAGTGGCGGAATTCATCACCGCTTTATAATAATAATTGTATACTACTAATTTAAAGGGATGTTGATTTAGATATATTTAAGTATATGAGTTATTGTTATCGAACTGATATCCTTGGGCTTGAAATAACAATCTAAGATCACCACTAACCCAGATGGTGAAAACCCAAGAAATACGACTTACATTTCTAACAAATGTCAGAACACTTTGCAAATATTATTTATGAAGCCCGAGCGTCCTCACGCTGGGTTATCAAATCATTTTATTGAGTTCAGTCTAAGTAAATAAACTGGCGATTTACGTTCCACAGTGGCTTTTATGGCTGACGATATGTTTGCATGTTTTAAAGTTAATTTTAAAGCTTTTTTTTATGGTGTTTTGCTTCTTACAGTAAGTATTTTATTATTTTATATTACATTTCAGGCTAGTGGTAGCGAAGTGGCTAAAAAGCTATAGATACGACAATTCTTAGGTTCGAGTTCTACTCGTGGGAGTGGAATATTTAATATTTTCATTTGCTCGCCCAAATTCAGCGGGCAATGGACTCATCTTCATGGAGTAAGATCTTTATATAGAAAGATAATGAAAACAGTCAAAGATGATTACTATCTTTATAGAAACGTAGTTAATTAATTTAACCTTTTAATTGATACCGCCGTGTCCTAGGGCCTGAAGAGTCTGTCTGTATAATAATATCTCGCAAGTTGGGCAGAAACAGAATGTCTTGACACTACATTCTGTCTACTCTAGCAATAAGCGGGATAAACCATGCAATTACAAAAAAAAGTAAAATAAAAAAATAAATCTCTAAGATTACTAAGCAAGCGTGTCGCAAAGGCACAGCGTGTAACTTAACACGAGATTCCCGAGGGATACAGCGTGAAGCTGATTTATTTACTTTATTTTTATTAACATTATATATAACTATACCTATTATATATCTTAAAATTAAAATAATTCTGAATCATCTAATGTCCGTCACGAAGGCGGACGGCAGCCCAATTTCTTGTCCAAAAATACTTATGATGTGGCAGATGCATTTTATATTATCATCCGGGGAACAAATCAAACGCCGGATACACATTTTTCATTGATTTACTTTCTTGTATTATAATTTTGAGGTATTTGCTTTAGCTGCTGGAGTTAATACACTTACTTAATACCTATTAATTACAAAATTATTTTCTATAATATTTTAAGTACGCAACGCAGTAACGCAGTATTAGCGAAACTAATAGATTCCTTCGTTTCGAAGTCAAATAAATTCAAATGATAAATATATTAAATATATTTTTTCAATTTCTAACTAAGCGCCGCACTGTGTCTAAGAGAGCTGGAAAATGAAAATAGTTTATTGCTCATAAAAAAATATAACGTAGATCCATCGCTTTATAACTATAATTCAAAATATGTGTAAAACCATTAAGATCAAATACACTTGACATGTGTTAGAGTTTATTAAATAAGATATATTCGCACTGTACAGTGGACGGTGTAGAGTTACGTTTTGGGACTGTAATCCAACATGATGGGTGTCTCACTGACCGCCTCTCTCTCAAACGATTTGACAAGTATCGCTTACATCAGAGGTTTTTAAATAAAGGTCTTGTAGTTTACTTAGTAAATAATTTGTTATTTTTTTTATATTGAGGATTTTTTTTTGCATTTGTAAATATGTATTTTACTTTTGCAAACCTAAATTTCAAAATGGAATAGCAAAGCAAAAGATAGATTAGATAATACAGTGGTAAAACACTCCGATCTACAGCTTCCATGTGAAAGAGATATGGCAACTTAAGTGGTGGAACTCAACGTCTCGCTTTTTCTTGCTAGAGTAGATTTTTTTTTAAAAGGTCTTTACTCCAAGCTGGAATCCAACCTTAAACAATCGTTTGCAGTCTCATTGTGCTATAGCAAAAAACATGTCAAGGATTTGTCTTATAATATAGAGGAAGGCTTATTATTTATAAGACTTCTTTCAAAATAACAATGTTGTTATTTTATATATTTTCATGGTATATTTCTCAACTATTTCGTAAAGTATTTATTTAATAATAAATAATGTAAATATAAATAATATAGTGTCCGATCCTATCTTTGATAGCCTCTGCTTACAACAGTAATGTGAACAGAATAAATAGTGAAATACAATATTGTTGTCTTTTACGACTTTTGTCTTAAATATTAAGTTGGATTTGTCTTTGTACGTTGTTACATTGAAGAAAATCATTGGAATTGTTATAGCAGTGTAAAAATTCCAATTACTTACTATGATTTCACCAGTGTGGCCCAGTAGATGAACATCAGTGACAGACACATGACCCATTCCAAGTGCCCAAGATAGCTCTGGCCGCAGGTCTGGTGGTTTACGACAAAAATATTAACATGATGTAATATAGCCTTATTGGAAAGAAAGCTATAGCTTTCCCCAATAAATGTATCTCAATTCTCCGTAGTCTACTTTCCATGGACAAGAACAGAGTGAAATTCAAGACGTGTTGCAAGTTGATCTTAACGTCACGCATTGTTTTACTTGAAAGGGAATCGAACTTACAATCCTTGCGGTTACATACAGAGTCTGTACCCTCGCTCCATGATAGCCTAAGCGCTATCTCCAACACTACAAAAATAGCCCACCATATTTTGCTTGTACCAAAATGAAGATTATTTTAAAATACATATAAAACCGCAATGAATAGTAAAAAAGCTATAAAACTAATATCTCAGATTTGTTTTAGTTATTCCGAGAACTGATCCCGTGACCTTCATCATATGAGTCAATAGAGAAACACACGTAGTCCAAGCGTTGTCAGTCATACGATATTTAATATACTAAATATTGAATTTAAATCACATCCGTATTTACAAAAGGAAGTATCATTTTGATTTTGTGTTTTATTTAGTACAATATTAAAGGGACACATGCTTACGAAACATGTTATTGTTATAATATAACTGTTAAGAGGTTAGTTGGTGAAATGGATGTCGATACACATAAGATTAAATTAACATTTTTATATGAAAAAAATATGGCATATTTTGTGAACTGCCTTAATTTAGTTAATTATGTAAGTCAAAGTATTTTTAAAGTTGAAATAAGTAAATCAAAACCGTTAAATTAGAGGAGGAGAAAAAAGAGGCTGTTGTGTGCGGGATACGCCGTGGAGCTGAAGAAAAAAAACCGATAAATAAGCCTTGGCAAAATAATATACATACTACAAAGAAGAGGCTGCCTCTTAGACTATTTTTCTCGTAAGCTAAACATATGGTTAACACACAGACAAATATAAACAAAAAACTCTATTTATCCATTCGGCCTTACTGATTCATACTGCTATTACTTTAGCGAAATATCTTAAAATAGTTTTAGTTTGGATTCTACATGAGAATTAAGATAACTAATACTATTTAAAATAAAAAAAAAAATGTTTTTATTTATTTTATTCGTTTTTACTTTAAATTAAATAATATTCCACCTTACGAAAATATATTGTCAATTTAATGCCGGCTGTTCGCAACTTCAATTCCGTCATTCTTTGCGACTCTTGCCGTGCTACTTCTACTTATCGCTCGTTGTTATTGAAACTTGAATGAGGTAGACTGAGGTAAGGGTAATGTCAAGACTCTCCGTTATCCATTTTTCAGTGCTTTTTCTATCAGAGCGAAATAACGAAAAAAACTGATGATCGAAGTCACAAATCTTCATAATTTTTTTAAAAAATTCAACGCCATTTAGTTACGACGAATTTAATTTTATTTCATTTTATTTTAAAGCAAGCAGCTTAAATCACACTCAAGCTTCATCTATTCATAAGATAAAAATAAAATCTTTGTTCCTTTCTAAATATATAACCGTAGAAACGACCGAAGATTTAAGTATTCTTTAAATACCACTAGCATTTTAAAATATTCTCGTTTCAATTCAAAATGATTTTTTTACTTCTATAGTAATCTGTTTTAATAGATTAGAGTTATCCTTTCCGAATTTAATTTTATTTTGTAGTTTAATTCTTTTATCTTGTAGACAAATATATCGTCACCGTAGCTTCACTCTTTTACTTGCATAGCGAGATAGACATAGAGAACCTAGTGTACACTTTGGTTTCCGATTCCATTGACTTCACTAGAATCCAACTCCCGAACATCATGTTGAGATAGGCCCTACTTTGCCACAGTGGCCTTTCATCCAGTTACCTTGGGAATAACCACATCGAATTATAAAATTACTTGTCCAAATATTTATAGATCTCAAGTGCTTTTTAGTAAAAGAATCACCTACAGTCAGTTGGTTATTGTCCTCTCACTTTGATGGCGTATTTGTTTTAAACATCTGCTCTCTGTCAAATGTGAGTCGTAAAAACTTTATAAGGGAGTAATACTCAACGGGCCCTTTGTAATGTTAATGTATAGGAAATCCTTGTTTTTATATATTATTTTACTTTGCTACTTAAATGCATAAAGGAAATGAATCATTCGAGACTTGAATATAATGTCTAAATTTAAATTTATTTTTAACATCGCTGAAATTTGTTATGAAATTCGATTTTGGTCGTTCAAGCCAGATTTTAATTTCATAAACAAACTTTTATTATTATAAATAACATAAAAAATGTGAATGCGCAGGCGCCGTATCGCAGATACTCTTTTGTTATGCATTCGCCAACTATATATATAGGGTGTTGTGATTGCGAGTAATAAATCGTAAGCATTTAAGTGCAGTCGTTGGCCACACGTGAATACTTGTGGGCGGGTAAGCTATTTATATCTGGTTAGTGATTATATTGTATATGCGTCTGTGTATACTTGTACAGTATTTTGGTATTTTATGTTGATATAGTTTTATTTCCATTTCCCCGCGTTACTGTGTTATGTATTAAATTTTTCGTTATATCTTATTGAATTTGCTTGAGATAACGAAAATGGAAATTATAAATACATTTAATACATTGAATAATATCCGAGCTATTGGCAAGTATCGAAACTCAACGCCGCTCCTTAATTTCTTATGAAAGCATTAACAACTAATCGTTCATGACTCTTCTCTACACTGAAATTAACAAGACCAAGAAAACAAATATGTATATTTGATAAATATTTGTATATCTATAAACTGCGTATTAATAGTTATTTTGAAATTTACGAAGGTGAGGCCATCTGATTATAATCTTAACGGTTGTGGGTTCAATTCTCATTCGGAGGAGTTGTTAGATGAAGCGAGCCGTTGAATATTGCCTCTCAACACGTAATGTCTAGAAAATTCTTCGGAAAGAGTGAAACGAAATGTCCTAGCACTAGGGTCTCTCTGCTTACCTCCTTGTGCAGGTAAATGAGTACAGCTGCTATAATTTATTTGACTATACTTACATATTTTTAAATTAAGGAAATTAATTGAATTTTAAACTCACAAAATCAGTGTCAATATCTCGATACCCCTACAAAGGTATTTCTTATAGAATATATAATAGAATATCAAAATATTTATATTATTAATATTTTTCTATTTACTCTGAACACAAAAGATCATTCAAATTCAAACATTTCACGGCCTATTTCAATACAAAGTCCAATTAACCTCGCTGTAAGTGTACTCCTTCCTGTATCGTTTATTTTCATTCTGGAATCTGTTAGCGAATGTTTAATATTATTTTATTACATAAAATTCTTAGAAGGCATTGGGAATAAGTCATAATGCTATTTATTTATAACTTTGAGAGTATTTTGTTGGTTTACTGGTGTTTTTTATTTTTTGTTTTTTATTTGAAACGTTCTAATTTAAGTATTTGAACGCATCGAGCCAATGACCAGTTTTACCAGTGATCTTTGGGCAGTAGAAATTTGTAAAATTCTCTCTATAGATAGGCTAATTACATAAATAACTTGTATTAAAATCAATAAGAATCTCAACGTCTTGTCTTAATGTCTTGTTATAAGAATCTCTTATAACAAGACAAAACTCAGCGTTGATTTCTACCACTCAATAACGGAGTGTCTTAAATACAAGGTATTATTAACACACACTACAGTACATATCTAACAAATATTAAAAGAAAAAAAACAAGCGACTAATCACTTCGCATTAGAGCTACATTATCGAATCCCAAACCACCGACTACAACACTACAAGACTACTGTAGAGCAGCAGAGAGTAGTTGCAATATCTTTTGTGATCGGAGCGACACTTCGCCTCTCATTTCACGCCTATTAGTGCAACTTGTTACGTACGCGTGGATCTCCATTAAAATGCAAATTGAACGTCCCTGAAAATGTTTGTATAATTTTTTTTTTTCATTTATTTTTCCGCTCGCGGGCTCACTGTCTAGTTCCTGTAGTATTGTGTGTATTTTGTTTTTGTTTAAGCGTGTTTTTGGGGGTTATTATGTAAAATTGTGCTCTCGAATCAGGTGTTTAGAAGAAATTGTTTCATGTAGGTCTGTTTTTATAATATTTCTACCGATTAAACTTTTATCCTTATATATTTTTTTTAAATGTGCATGTCATATATCGTGCTATATGACATGCACTTGTTGGTAATATTCTAGATATTATATACAAAGAAAAGGAACTCAATTCGTTGCCCCGCCGTTAAAAGTTTAAAACTGTAACATGAATATTAGAGCGTGCGAATTATCGAAGGAATAATTCAACATGCGTTTTCCATAACAATGTCCCATATGTGTGTTCCACTTCTGCACTACATGTGGCGACTCCTAAATCACTTTCAATTAACGTAGTACACTATAGAACATAGTGATTCATCAAATATTACTATGTAAATAACTATTGTTACACTTACTCGGTTGGCGGGATATAGAGTTATTCGTTCATTTGTCGCGCACACACTTAATGCAAATTTAAGGCTTATGCGATTTTCTTTTTTTTTTTTTTTTTTTTTTTTTTATGGGAGGACAAGGCAAACGAGCGTTCGGGTCACCTGATGGTAAGTGATCACCGCCGCCCACGACCCCATGCAACACCAGAGGAGCCACAGGTGCGTTGCCAGCCTTTAAGGTGGAGATGAAGGCATTACCTAATGCGAAACGCAGTGGCAAGGGCCACTACTTCACGCCGGTTTTAAATGCCGGGGGTGGTATTAAATCCGGTCGAGTCTGCCCATGCGTGTTGCCATTACTGGCGACGTGACTCTTCCACACGTACTTTAGTCGCCTCTTACGACACCAACAGTACCAGGGTGATCCTATTCTAAGCCGGGACCACACGGCTGACTTAACCAGAGCGAAGAAATGAAAACATAAATAAATATTTTCTTTCCTCGAGTGGGAATCGAACCCGCAACCAGTCGATTGTGCAGCACCATTTGTACCACTGCGCCACGACCAGCCTCAAAATTTTCTCAGGGGTTCATTGTCAGAAATGGGACCACACGGGAAACACCAACTTTTAATAAGAAAAGAATCCACAAAATCGATTCATCCAGTTAAAAGTTCTGAAGCACCAAACATAAAACAAATACAGTCGATTTGAACCTACTTTTCTTACTAAAGTCAGTTAAAATTATCCATTTCCCCGAGTGGGACTCGAACCCACGACTGTTTACATTCAAACACTATATCGCTGCCACAACGACCACTTGTATTCTTTCTTTTATCTTTTTTTGTCTGTAACAAAATGCATTTTTCATCGAGAGCATTCAGAATATACACTTTTTAGGCAGTATGGCCATTGTAGGTTATATTTTGAATGAAAACGTTTTCTGTGAGATATTCGCTGAATTTTTTTGCAATATTTAACCCAAATATCGACTTCAAGTGAATATTTTACTGTGAAACTTCCATTTTTATAAGAATTTTTTTTTTTTTTTTTGCTTTTCTAGGGGACGAATATGTAATAAGTAGACACGACTGACTTATGGTAGTCTAGATTTAATTATCGTGTAGAATTTTATTAAATTTTATTTGTATGCGTAGTTATAGAGACTTATAAATTTATATAATTTATTACATTTGAGGCCTGTCGTGGCGAAGGGGACCAAACGTGTGCGATTGTAAACACCTTAGGTGGTGAAATATTTAATATTTTCATTTCTTCACTCCGGTAACGAGGTAAAGGGCGATTGTGGGCTGGTAACAAGCCCCGAGAATTTGGTGGAAAATCAGGAACGGAGTGTTTTAACACTAAGATAGAGAATAAAGCTGAATAACAAAGAACAGCTTCCTTTATGTAATAGTTAGGCGCTGTTTCAAAGCGGTCTCTTTCTGTCGTAAGCTCAGAATACATAAATATTCCTATATTATTATAGAAATAGGAAGTTTCAAATGCAAAACTTGTCGCCGAATGAGCGAGGCGCAGGTGAATGTGCGTGCTAAATCTGGATAGCATACGTAGAGTAAGTATCATTCAATTTTATGAAATAATATGTAATTGTAATAGTATAAGTTTGCTAATAAACAGATATATTTTGAGAACAAAGTGGTCCAGTAACAGATTTGACTGTAACGCGATCATTGTGGGTTCAATACCTAATCGAGGAATGAATTAGGTAAAAAGATGACGAACGGAACTCAAGGACTTAAAAATAGAGGAATTTTATGAATATATTTTTAAGAAATATACGTTGTAGTACATACAAATAAAATCTTGTTACACTCTTACTCGTAGCAACATTGCGTTACGTCACTCATCTCGCAATGTCTCAAATAAGGGAATACAGTGTCTTAAAAGCGAAAAATCGTGAAGCTACTATTTGTTCCACGAATGAGAATCGAAATCAGACACCGATCTGCCGTCTCTATAATATTTATTTTATAAATGAGTAAATTTATCTTGTAAACATATATTTGTTAATGCCACTTACACAAAATGTAAATTATAATCCTTAATATATAAGAAACTTATAAGATAAGATATCGAGAACTAACGGTTTATTACGAAAGTACTTACATTCGCATTTCCATTGATTTGCAACATACAGTTTGCAAATGTGCGTAATATTTCGAATCTATAATAGAATACTACGTACATACAGACCAAATAAATGGTTTAATTTTTCATTTGAAGACCAATATTATCGCTTTAAGAATTCCATCTCGTAGATATTTTATTGAAAAGTTAGTTTCAGAATACGATGTTAAGGCAGTATGAAAGGTGGCGATTGTGTTGTTTATATACACAACGGGTATGGGTTCGAATTTCATCGTGTAGTGTGTTTGTTTCGCTTTGTGTTTATTTTTTTAAAGATATAGCATGTTAGGTAGAAGTTATCTAGTGATATGATGTTCTATTCCCTACGCACTGCCAAATGAATGAACGATAAATTGAGTGTTAAGTGGTGGAACCCAATGTTGTACTTTATTCAGTAACTAAAACGAGAAAAAGGATATAATTATTTCCTACTTATGGGAATCAAACCAGCTGTCGCATTAACGTTAATGAATCAAAATTAAAGAACGAAAAAAGTGTTGTTATATCACTCAGCATTATTAGATCTATTCGAGCAAAAACACTATAAATTAAAATAAACATTATTATAAATAATATATCGCGGCATTCAGTTCCGGTATATAGCTAAAAAACACAGTATTTCACTACACTAGGTTGTGAGAAATTCTACTCTACATTAGCTAAAGGAGAGAGAATGAAACTAAATAGAAAAAAATTACACAGCTATAAATAAATAGCTAACAAACTAACTAAGTTAAGGAAGTCCACTCAAATTAGTTTTTAACGCGACCTCGGACGCTAATCGAGTTGGTCCGAACCTTGCACTTTAATTGTCACAGTGCAGTGCAGTGCAGTGCAGATTTGCACTCAGTTGCAGCGGCGCTCGCGTTCAGCTATTGTTGTATTGGATTTATGACATTATAGCCCTCAGACTGACTTGTTACCTTTGGTGAAGGCAATTTGCTCTGTAAGGAAGTAAAAAATTAAATTTCGGATAAAAAATAACGTACTTCAGGGGAAGTATGTTTTTCTACTATGGAGCAGCGTAGGTAAAGATTACAACATAGTGTCAACGCTCTGTTCAACAAGCAAAAGTTACTTAACCGAATGGATTTCGAACCTGCAACCATCGAGTTCGATATAAAAATATACTTAAATTCTCTAGAATAAAATAGACCAAATATTATATTTTAAGACTTTGGACCATTTAAATATAACATGTGCCATACGCAACTGTAAGCTTTATTTCATTTCATCACGAACAAAGCCGCGGCTAAAAGTTAATGAGGTTAGAGTGACTGGGGTTAATATTAAATATTTTTTTTATTTAACCTAAAATTACATGCTGATCAGATTTATGCAATTATAATAATAACATCAACGGATGTTATAGAAACCTGAGTAACTCGAGCGATCGCTTTCTGGAAGTATTTTTAAATGTACCCAAACACTCCTTTAATGTATATTGTATTTCAAAGTTTCTTTCATATAAGTTGAACCTTCTTCTTAAATACATCTAGATTAAATACATGTACCCTATAACTTTGTTAAGGAAAAATTATGAAATTTCTACCCGCAATTCTGTTTAAAGACGCAGTTTGAAGACTTTAAATAGAAAATCTCATATCTCCAGTTTCTTCAAATGAAAATGATTAACTTTCTAAGTCCAGTAGTTTGGTCTGTTGTATGTCATATCACGCCACTGTATCATGGTTACTGATGAGCTTCATATATATAGTCCATAGTAGCATGTCATGTTCACTCACAAACACTCTTTATGTATGTATATATATATATATATATATATATATATATCAACTCAATCAAATTTATATCTTCAATTATCCGACCCCACACTATAAAGCGCTCTAATACGGGACACACACACATTATTTACAAAAGATCGCTAATAGGTATTAAGTATGATAGTAGTTAACGTACCCCTTTGCTGACTTGCACTGACTGACCGCCGGAAACGGGGATCTAGTTGCAAGTCATCCGAATAAGACATGT